>JAVQJF010048031.1:0-13866 GCA_036023855.1 Gadopsis marmoratus
CTGTACAGTCACCTCTGAGACTGGATTATTAGCGGGGCGGCTGTGGCTGAGAGGATAGTGCGGTCGTCCATTAACCCCAGGGTTGGTGGTTTGATCCCAGCTCCTGCTGCCCGCATGTCAAAGTGTCCCTGGGCAAGACACTGAACCCCGAGTTGCCCCCGGTGGTGGCCAGCGTGGCAACTGTGTCCCCGTCAGTGTGTGAATGGGTCAATTAGACTACTGTTCAAACTTAGATTACTGTTACAGTGCTTTGGGAACCGTTTCGGTTGAAAAGCGCTATATAAGAAAGAGTCCATTTACCATTATTGAAGGCGGGTAAACTTCCCTTTATGGACACAATCTCCTCATTGTGCATCATACTGTTCGCTCATGGATACTTCAGTAATCAGTTACTTACAGTTTTTACATGGATTTCCAAGTCTGTTCTGAGCGGTCTTACCCAACCCCATCGCCAGATAAGCACATCGATATTGGACCATTCAACAAAACCTCTGAATGTGTTCAGTGACAGCGCTTTTTTTTACTTCCAGTTCCTCACTTCCTATAAACGTCTGCCCATGTAATTACACTTTCAATAAGGTTAGGAGGAGTTAATTATATACAGTTATATACACACAATACAGTTAATAAAATGGTGAATTTTAATTTCAGGTCTGAGACAGGACTTGAACTCTGGTCCCTTGTATAAGGTCAGTCCACTCGCTGACTTTCCACCCCACAACACTTCCACTGTGCACTGTATAAATAGTGGTATGGATGGAAATCACAATGTGACTAATAATTCAGTATTGACATAATTCCTCAAGATACTGTGCTTGATTCATCAGTGGCAGGGTTACACATAATTTATGATTATCCACCCCAGTTTCTCTGACATAAAAAGCTAAAACCCAGAACCAGTGCCTTTAATACAGTGGTACTCCACCTGGGAGGCATGCTCCCCTGAGGGAGCATAGAGCCACTGCAGGGGGGCGTGGATGACAAGGAGATAAATAATAAGTGGAACTAAGTTGAATTAACATGATTCATGTAAGGAAAAATAAAGTGCACTACCATCGTGCTGACTTCAGGTCAACATCACAGAAAAGGTTTGATCTAATACATCTAATAAATAAACAGCTGTCTGCTAAAGAGACACATTCAAGAGAGCAGCACATTTCTGAAAATCCACAGAAAAAAAGAGACCAACAAGTGGTATGTAGGAGGAAAAACAAGTAGACTGAAGGGGTATTAAGGGACATCGCTGAGCAATAAATAATCAGTAAAGTGGCACAATGTGAATCATCTTAGCTTGGGTAGGTGTAACTATACAGCTCCAGGTCAGAACTGTAGGAGCAACGTAAAAGAAAGAGTATTGAGTTACTGTAGCTTAAGGTAACACATTTAAGTAGAGTGTCTGTTTATCTCCCTCACAAACACACTGTGTGGCACGGCAGCCATCCACATTCCACAACCACTTCAGTTATTATGAGAGTAAAACAGCATTCAATCCACTCAGCAGTAGAGTGGCAGGCAGCAGCTCTGCAGCACACTGAATCTAGCAACACGCCAAGGCAGCATGCAAACATGTGAAACAATATTTATCCCTTTGACTCCATTGTCCTTAATTTGGATATATGTTTAATCTGAAAGCAGCCATTGGGTCTTTAGACTGTTATACCTGTATGTTTTCCTTGGGCTCATGTTTGATATTAATCATGGCTTCCTGGTCTTTGGACAACCCAACAAGGCTTTGCTCAGCACATTTGAAATATCCAAGTTTGCGGTCCAATCCCAATTTCTGGATACTGGAAGTTGCACAGCTGGGAACACCATTATGAATAAAAAGAATGTGCTATGTTTGTGTTTTAGTACAGCTCCAATAAAGTCAGAACTACTACTGAATGCAGATAGTGGTGGCTTAGATCCAAAAGTCCTCCATTGGCTGGTCTATGCCATAAACTCTTGGTAAACACTGTCCTTACAAGAAAGACTTAAAATGACCTAGGTGACCCCGAACCTGAAGAAAGTTTTTTAAATTAAATTTAAATATGCTAGAGCACACATTTGAGCAAAGGTGGTTACCTGTGTTGAACAGGTAACAGGAGTTACATTGCTATTGAGAAACATTGCACCTTGTATTTGCACATTTAATTTTCCTACGCTTTGAGAAAAAGAGTTCCAGTGCCCTTGTTTAAATAAATTCCTCTGGGCTCGGCCCGTTGATTTGTGTGTAAATATAAGTACAACTGGGAGGGTGCTGAATACTAGCAAGGAACCTATAAATTAATTGAGACAGTCCGATTGGTTGTAACTGAGTCAATAGCAGCGTCCGATATAGAAATGTGACATTTACATTCTAGTATGTCACCAACAAAGATGGTGGGTGACAATTGATCGATATACATACAAGTAGAACAAGCAATGCGCCATGCAAAAAGGGAGCCCTTCCACATGTGGGTTTATTATGAGACTATGGTGGAATAAGTTAATCTATTGCGGGCTGCAATACATTAGTTAATGAATGGGAAACACTGATGTTTGTCTATCAAATAAAGGCAAAGCGCAGATTAACAAAAATAATAATAACAATAAATCCTGAATATACACTAGCAACTAATCAATCTTGGCCCATGACCTCAATTTCGACGACATTTAATTGAAATATGTTGAGCTTCTGACATATGCTGCGAACAAAAAACTGTAAAAAACATTATGCCCGTGGTGGTAAGTAATAAATATGAACTTACTAATAACTAAAGTCAATAGACCTCTCTTTTCCAATATGTGCCTTCATGCTGTTGACCTGAGAATGCAGCCCGTGTTCTGGCCTGTCAGTCTGGATCAGTGTGCTGTGCGCCCTCGGATCCTACGAACACAGTTAAACTCCAGCACAGAGCCCTCCAGCGCTTCACACTCATAGCCCACGCGAGCACACACGCAAACACACACATGCTAGCCTAGGGAGCAGTAAGGTATACGAGTACTGGGAGGATGTGTCAGCTCACTATCCCCCATGCTCTGCTTCTCACCCTCCCTTCACCGTCTTCTCATCCTCCACCCATTTCCTTTCCTTTTTCTGCCCGCAGTGGAAAAGTTTGCACATGCTCAATCAACTTTGGTAAAATCAAAGTAGTTATAAAAACAAGACACCAAAAGCAACAAAACAAGCAAGTAACTGACTGTGACAGAAGCACTATCCAGCACCCACCCACACACACATACACACACACCTGCTTTAAAATGTGGTTGTTACATCAACAGGAACAGCCTAATAACCTCACATGAAGGACGAGTGCATTAAGCGCCAATCTGCCTGCACTACATTCAATTCCATCATCTCGCCTGAGCAGAATCGATGCGTGGATAGTTAGATAGTTAGATAGTCAGTCACAGTCGGTCAATGGGCATCCATACTAAGCAGGCTGGTGTACAGCGTTATCCGGAAAACATTATTATGGTGGGGGAGCCGAGCTTTCCCCCTTCTCTGTTTGGTTCACCTGGCAGACATTTTCTGCCTGGTTGCCAGGAAGGTCAACGGGGAAGCGGAGGGTTGGCGTGAAACTGGCTTTCCTCGCCACCACACAGGCTCAGCGCAAGATGGATCCCTTCAGGACAGAGGCACAGGCGAGTACTGAGCTGCCCCCAGAAACCTGGTTGGATCACTGTACCTTGTTCCTAAACTTTTACATTCTAACTCCCCTGTGTCCAAATCATTTATTTTCCTTTCTAAAGCACTCGACTCGTCTTGTTACAGCCCGTGAGAGTTCAAGTTTGCTTCAAAGACATAATTAGTCTGAGGTACATATCTGAAAACCTGCCTCCCTGGGGAGACTGAACAGGCTAGAAGCTATAGAGGGACTGCTGAGTCCTATAATTTGGACTTCTTCATGCCTTTTTGATGCTCTTTTGAATAACTTCAGGCTTAAAAAAAAGGTGTGAAGTCTAAGCTGCCTCTCTGAGGACTTGGAAAGTTTTTTCAAGTTATGTCTTTTGAAGAGCCCAGGATTGGGCCTATGTTGTCTCTTTTAAAAATCAGAGTTAGTCAGGATTGAATGCTCAGGCAATTTGGCCAACAGACATCAAAACAAATTAAACAATTAACAACATGAAAGCAGAATCTTGCCCCTTAAAAATGGCAAAATACTCTCAGAAAGGTGTCCCATGTGGCTCAAAAATAATAATCCTGGTCTGAAAAATCAAATCTACCGAGCCAAAACAAAATCAAATCTGTTCTACAGTAAGTCACATGAAAACAGGAAGTAAATGTGTGCAGAATGTAAGGATTGACAATACTGCAGCAAAATACAATTTGTTGATCACAGAATTTTCAGCCTGGGTGTAGCTACTCTTTAAACATTATTTCACGACTATAATGTAATATAATATGAGAATAGTCAGACTTATAAAAATGTGTGTGTCAAGATCTTAAAACGTCAAAGGCCATATTGCTTAGGCCATACAGCAAAGGACTTTTTTAATGAATTTGTACTACTGTTTTTAATGCATTTCCAGATCCAATAGTACCACCATGCATGTGCACAAATTTACATTAGAGCAAGAATGCAATAGTTTATATAATTTCACCTATAGATGGAGCATCAGGAGCATGATGCATGTAAATGATTAAGTATGAGTTCGGCTCACTTTAAACTTGCACAATTCATTCTTGTACAAGGTCCTACAGTTCCAGACAGGGGTAAGGTAATCCCTTCAAATCCATAGCCCCCATAAACCAAAACAGCATGTGAACTTTGATGCAGATCTTCTATGAGATAACTGTTATCATATAGCGCTATATAAATAAAACTGAATTGAATTGAATCTGGATTCAGAACAGATCAAATTTAATTTCATATCATTTTATTTTATTTAAATAACACAATTAATTCATTGTGCAACCTTGTATGGTATGCGCTCTGAGTGCATCAAAGTTGAGATGCAGTTAGCACAAGCAGTATAAAAGCCACATGACTGGTTTGTTTTTGTTGTCGTAGCAAGTGTACACACTGAAAAAGTCATACTGTTAGGGAGATGTATTGCATCACACATTTTGATGCAATAAAATAGTACATTTTAAAGACCATGAAAATGGAGAGGCAATAAGGTTGTATTAAAACCAAATCGATACCTGCTGCATGAAGAGAAGAGCGAAGACAGCTTGTCTCAGAAGCAGAACAGATAATGCTGCTCCACTTGTACTCTGTTTTTTTCCCCAGAAACCCCAAGTCCTAGTAATGCTTGCCTGCACATAGACTTATCAACACACACACACACACATGCAGTCACATTCCCCTGCCATGTAAACACACACACAGTCACACTCTCCGGCCATGTAACCTTAACATCCCTATCAGCCTCCTGGCACAGTCTGTTCTTTTCAGCTCCATCCTCAGGTGAGCTTTCAGCTGACACAAATGTGTGAAAGGATTTGAAGCCTTTAAAAGCGACACCCTCAGGGACGAACACAAGACACAAGGGGTGGGGGTGGGGCTGGGGGGGGCAACGCCAGCCATCATCTCTGGTAATCTTACTTGCCACATCAGAATCCTGAGCGAGTTTCAAAGGTTCTTGTGGTGAGTCATTCTTTCAAACTGTTTACTCTGGAGCATGTAAACTAGACTACGTAGCTGATCAGATTATTTAGCATTTGTGTAAATACTTCCATGGAAATTGTCGATCATAGTGATGACATCTGGAAGAGGAAGAACAGTGACTCATGTAGCCACAGTCAGTGTTGCATGGCTTTCACCATGGCACTGTAGTATATTATGATGCTCAGTCATCTCAGCATGACGGCCAATTGCAAAATTCAAAACCAAATAACAAGAGCAAGGGCAGATGAATTTTGGTGGTGATAAGCTAATCATGAGCACAACTAAATTAGGTCATTTGGCATAACACGCTGTCCCACTGCACCACGGGTTAGTTTTGTTTCGTTAATGGTCAATTACTCATTGACATGCCGTTGGATTGTCATGACCAAAATCCTCCGACCCCATGCATAATGCCCCTATTCATACGAAGGTAATGTGATCATCTACCAGCCCGACAAGCTGGAATTTGGGAGAATCACACACACATATTGTGATTTGTTATTACGTGCTTGCTTGGTTGTCCTAATTGAATACAGGATGGACACTATTAATGTACCATTGGATGTGTTGCATATTGCTGTCAGTGAGTGACAGCGGCAACCCAACTTGCTCCCTTTTGGACAATTATTAAAAACACCACATTATGTTCGATGAAACATCTTTTTTCATACAATATCTGCAAATGGCAACTACAGTATGGTTAAGGTGTAGTTAGGCAACTAAAACTACTTGCTTAAGGTTAGGGAAAGATTGTGGTCATGGTTAAAAGAAACCCATGATGAGACTGAGTGCAAACCACAATGTCATCTTATCAGAAAATGAACTATAAACTATAAATAATAAACTATTTTGATAATTGATTAATTGTGCAGACCTGCAGATGAATGCATTGTTAAAAAAATAAAAGAAAGAAAAGTTGGTAAAGCCCTACTTTATTGACCCAAACATCTACTGCATCACATCTGTAATGGTATGACAACGCAACGCCATTTCCGCCTTTGCTACCTAGACAGTAATTACTGCAGGAGGTCACTTTTAGGTCCCATTAGCCCTGGCGCTGAATCAAATCAAACATTTGCCTAAAGGTTTTAAAGTTTTAAACAGAATTTTATCTGCCTTTCAATGACGTAATTTGTAACTTGTAAGAATGGCTACACACAGCTACAACACATTCAACGCTTAGAAATGAAAAAAGAATGAACTTATCTTGGGATGTACTACCATTGCAACTGCCCATGCGAAGCATATTTCAGCTCCACACACACAGGAGGCATGGGTCACAGTGAAGAGCAAACACTCTTCCTGCTTGCCACCACACCCAGCTAACCGGTCCACTGCATTGGAGGAATTAGGTAAATCAGCTTCTTCGGTTCAGCTCGACAACCGGTTTGCTATGCTGGATGAGCCGGGAAGCACCAGGAATAGGATGTGCCCACTGATTGTTTGCCCCCACCGGCTACGATCGGCCCTGCAACATGCAGCGCCTGTCGCTTCCCTGGGCCTCGTCACTCCCGGCGGGTCTCTACCTCCGTTCTTCCTCTCAGCAGAGTTGAGCGGGTTACACCTGCAGCCTTGGAATCCCCTGCCCCAACGATGCTGATCATCTGTGATTCCATCATCAGGGATGTCTGGGCATAATTTGCCAAAACCTTTTATTTTCCCGGGGCATATGTGAGCGATTTGGCTGTAAAAATCAATCCCCTTGACACTCTAAAGGGTAGATATGTTTAGAGTTTTTTCTTTTGAGTATAATGCAGAAACCTTGAACTGTCAGTCGCCATTGTTGACAGTAATCACCTACAGACCGCCAAAACTATGTCTCTCCAATTTTATGGTTGTTCAAAATTCTCTGAATTTCTAACATGCATTCACACTAAATATGATATTTCAATTTTAATTGGTCAATTTCATACACATGTTAATAATAAGACAGATATCAAAGTGAAGGTCTTAGAGTGTATGAATTTTAAAACGCATTTAATGAGCCAACTCACACTTAGGTCACACTTGGGCTGAAAATAAATGTTTCTTCTATTGTTCACATGGCTCTCTCAGACCATTACTGTGTATTTTTTAATGTTTTTTAATTGTACACTGCCAACTTCTATAGAGCAAGTGGTAAACAAATGCTGTCTTACTCCTGATGTGACCTCAAACATCTTAGCATATATTGGCAGAAACCAGATTGCATCCACCTACTCTTCAATTGACCGTCTCCTTAATGCATTTAACTAAGTTGATGCCATTGCACCACTTACAATAAGAAAAATGACCAAAAACAGGAGCATGGCATTGAAAAATTAGGAAAGCACTGAATTAAAGAGGGACTGTCGGATCACAGAGCGCATAAAGAGATTTTATTGGAAAAATACAAAATGTATAATAAAGCAATTTGGACTGCTAGGCAATTTTATTTTACTCTAACATAAGCAGCCCGAGAGTTCGTTTTAACTTTTTAACACCATCGATCACCTCATTAACCCCACTACAGACCACAGCAACCATCTTATTAGTTGTAAATTTGATGAATTTGCAGACTACTTCAAAGAGAAGTCAGACAACATCAGGTCTAGTATCTGTCAGTTACACAATGTCATCACAACTGTAGAAACGTCCAGCATAAAGCCTTGCTGCACAGCCTTATCCTGGTTGAAGCTCAAATGTTCAGAGAAGTGGTAACAACACTGAAGTCCTCCACATGCACCCTTGACTCAATCCCAACCTCCTTTTTTAAACAGGTCTTTAATTTAGTGTCTGAGAAATTTTTCATCAGTCCTTGCAACAAGGCATATTCCCCACAGCATTCAAGACTGCACTTGTGAAGCCTCTTTAAAAAATAAGCAACACTGATCCCTCAATAACAACCACAGACTAATTTTCAATCTTCCATTTTTAAGTATATTTTTGCAAAAACTGGTCTACACTCAATTAAACAATTTTATTCACACTAACAATAAGTTTGAAATGTTTCAATCTGGTTTTCAGATTAATCACAGCACTGATACAGCCCTAGTAAAAGGCGTCAATGACATCAGGATACATCTAGATGACAACAAGCCTTCTGTGTTGGTGCTACTTGATCTGAGTGCTGCTTTTGATACTGTTGATCACAAAATTATGTTAAATAGACTGAAGAATCACGTTGAACTGTCAGGTACTGTTTTAATCTGGTTTTCCTCTACACATGCTATGGGATAACTTTGTTGTCGCTAGATAAATAAAATGTAATTGAATTATCTCTCTGGGAGAGAGTTCTTCATTGAAATAGATGATAAACTCTCCAACTCTCCTGGATGTCACAAAACCTTTTACAGCTCAACCAGGATAAAACTGAAATTTTAGCCTTGGGTTCTGAAGCTCACAAAGAGAAACTGGTTTAAATTAAATTCCCTTGGACTTAATTCTCTCAGCCTGACATTTGATTAAGAATGTTTTATAGACATTATTACTTTTATGTATGTGGTAAAATCTTATTCCATTTTATTTTCTGTTATTTTATTATGATTAACTTATTTATTTAGTTTTCATTTATACAAATTAAAGGAACACTTTTTAAGCAGAGTATAGCATCAAGTCAATTAAACTTCTGGGATATTGATCTGGTCAGTTAAGTAGCAGAGGGGTTGTTAATCAGTTTCAACTGCTTTGGTGTTAATTAAATTAACAACAGGTGCACTAGAGGGGCAACAATGAGACGACCCCCAAAACAGGAATGGTTTTACAGATGGAGGCCACTCACATTTTTTCCCCCACCTCATCTTTTCCGACTGTTTTCACTAGTTTTGCATTTGGCTAGGGTCAGTGTCACTACTGGTAGCATGAGGCGATATGAGGATCAGGATGAGCACTGCAAGGCCTACAAAATGATGTCCAGCAGGCCACTGGTGTGAATGTCTCTGACCAAACAATCAGAAACAGACTTCATGAGGGTGGCCTGAGGGCCCAACATCCTCTGGTGGGCCCTGTGCTCACTGCCCGGCACCGTGAAGCTCGATTGGCATTTGCCATAGAAAACCAGAATTGGCAGGTCCGCCACTGCCGCCCTGTGCTTTCCACAGATGAGAGCAGGTTCAGCATCATTTTTTCACTTTGATTTTTGGGGGGGCCTTTGAATTCAGCCCTCTGTAGGTTGATAATTTTCATTTCCACCAAACGATGTGGCATCCTTTCGTTCCTAACACATTACCCAGTCCATATCATTATAGATATCCAGCGTGATTGTTTTTTCCCATTGAGATCTGATGTGTTCCTTTAATTTTTTTGAGCAGTGTATTTTATAATTATTTATTTTTTGTCCTTTCATCTATTTCATCTAGTTTTTCGTCTAGCTTAAAATCTATTTTATTACATTTTCATATTTTCTCACGTGCATTGGTTTCAAATTCTTAGAGTTTGTTTGATTCTGTTGTTTTTATGGTCTACACATGCACTTTGTACTGCACTTACCTGTATGAGAGAGGTGCTATACAAATTTGATTTAGTCAGCAATGTTTCAATGGAGAGCATATGAATAAGTATGTATGGCATGGGTGCTGTTTAAATCCAGCCAACCACTCATGTGGTTGATTAAGCAGCAGTATGTCAGTTGAAGGCTAGTTGTATCTCAACATTAAAATGTAACACTAAAACTCTCCACTGAAACAAGTACTGATGAAATTCTCAGAAACATCACTGAGTTGATGAATCAGTACCATTCTCCACTACATCAATGCTTGTGTTATTCTTAGAAAGAGCATTTATGCCTTTGCATTGAAACCTCTGCATTGAACCTTCTGCTGATAAAATAATCTACTACCAGCCATGTCTCCAATGTTCTCACTGCTAGGGGATCTACAGAATTAGAGCATGGCAGTGTAAGAGGAAGAAATTCCCATCCCAAGCCAAAGTAAAATGCTCTCAGGACATTCTGTTCCTCCTCCTCATTCCTCCCTTTCCTGTCCTTCTGGAAAACAGCATGCAGATAAGGCTAACCAATGGTTACACATCCGCATCAGTGAGCGCAGAAGTGGCTATACACAGAGCAGAACACAAGTCTGCAGTTGCCAGGAGCTTCAACAAGTGTGGGTCCACACAGACACCATGTTATTTTGTGAAATAGACAAAGTCCTACCATAGTTAAAACAAACCCAGCCTGGACTGTGGATTCTCAATATATGAAGGTGGCTTCAGCAGCAAAAAAAGGTTCCCACGCTGAAATAGTACAAACTAGTATTCTATATTTTATGCTGTGTGCCGTGTTTCTTATCATCTGTGTCTGCCATCACAGATAGCATGCAGGTATCAGTGCACCCTGTGGTCTTTTTTATTTGAGCAGGAACAGCTTCTTCCTTGTCCAAATCTTTATTTGAATGTGCCTGTTGGTGGAATCGTGACTCCCCTGTTATGCTTTGCTCTGATGGACTGATGGGCTCTCTATGGACATGATCACCTTTAATGACTTGCATTTTTTCATGCACTGTGACAGCCTGTGAGCTGGATTCATTTCCAAAACACTAATTTGCATTTTTAAATTACATGCATGCAAGTTGTTGTTTGTTTGATTTTCATTCTATGCAATTAGAACATCCTGATAATTAAAAGAAACAGCAGGAGCAGAGCAGTAATGTGCACCTACAACAGCCCAGGTGCTGGCAAAAATGTTGACGCACAATATTAGCATGATTATCAAAGCATGAGTATAGCTGGGGTTTGTTTCTTGAGGGACTGCTTCTGCTTTAGTTACTATTGTTCATCAGCTCCCCACAGTGAGGGAAAAGCATCCAAATGCAAATAGAAGATATTTTCTCGCTGTAAAAACCACAGGATGAGGTTGTGATTTACATGGATGGATGAGTTAGATATGTGACTGGCTGGACTCTGAGGGCACAAACCTCTTCTCTTTTTTAAATGGTCATTTCATTATTGCAAAACAAAACCCAAACCATGAGAAAGAAAACCTCCATTTCTATTTCATATATAGCATTCTAACATAGCAATCTATCTATTTCTACAGTGATGCAATGTTGTATTTTTTACTTGGCTTTTTTCTATGCTTTCTCCCTTTTCTTACCAATTCAGAGCTGGAGCCGTGTCTTGATTCTCAACCCTGACAAATTCACTAGTCTGCAGTCCGTCCAGTGAATATCATTCAGCTATCATAGCAGAAGTAAGCTGTAAAAACACATTTTCATCAACATGTGGGGGGAACAAAAGTGGAAACCTGAACCACTTTCTTCTCGAATAAAATATAGATTAGCTGTGTGAGAGCACTTGTGCCCTCACGCTGTCAATACCTAATTTACTTTCTGCTGTCTCAGTAAAAGAAGATGCATGTTTAAAGTACTGCAACTGTTAACTTGTTGCCATGATTCCAGTGTAATTAGATTTTAGTAAAATATGGTATATTCAGCAGTGTTTCTACACCGCTGATTCAATACCACACAATCAGTCAGCCTCTGTCTCTAGACTGAGTTGCTGCCCCATGGACAAGCAACAATACAATGCAATGGCATCCTTTCTAACAAGTTGTTAGACATTGCTAGTCTTCCAAAACAACCAATATGACAATTCTCAAAATGAGAGTGACTGTTTACTGATTTGCACTTTAGGCAAAGTTGAGGTAACTAAAACCAAAAAAAATTGGCATCATGCTAAAAGGAAATCGACGTCTGCAGTGTGGACTTTGCACACTTCGTACACCCAACCGTCCATATCATGTCATGCATACCATTGCTACTGAATGCAAACAAATACATTTTAATAAATGACTAATGCAGTGTCATTTTCTGGAGAGGAAGATGTCGTACTTTGACAAATTGACAAATTTCACTACCTTGTGATTAAAACTTCAAAAATATCACACAGCTTAAAAAAAACACCTCAAATAATGTTAATAAGTTGTCACAGAATAAGAATATGTGAATAAGTCACTTCAGACAGAAATGTCAGTCAGAACCTTATAATTCCAAGGTGACTATTTGCTAACCCAGTACTAATATTTTAAAAATGTACTATTTACAGTAAATGCAATATTGTACACGTTATCAATGCACGCACTGTGCAATAGAAATTAAATTACATAGAAGCACATATTGACTGTTAACTTGGTTCACAGTTTGCAAATGCTCCCTCTTGTGAAATGAAACACCACAACTAAAGCAGAAAACTCAGTGTGGTGGAACACGCCAACGCTATCACATAGTCAGCCATTCAAGGGCAAACTCGTGATGCTAAACATTGACATTTCTTACTTAACAAGTTGATGAACACCTGAATGCACTGCTAGTTTATAGAGCGTGGGGTGTAAAATCACAATGAATCTTCTGGAGACTATGACACAGGTTCAGTCCACTTCCCCTCAGCCCTCTGAAGACTTTACCGGTATGGGCCATGTCCTTGGAAGAAGGCCACCTCTGAATTGGGACACACCTTTTGGACGTTCTGTCATAAATAAAGCACTCAGACAGAATTCACAAGCCACTGTCACACTACCTTCTTAACCTTATTCTAAACCAATTGCTCTTGTCATTATTGGTGTTTAGAACCCCAAATAATAAAGCTTTGTTGAGTTGGGAGGATGAATGAACCGGCTTTGCGTACGGAAGGTGGCCACTTTCTCCAGAAACAACAGCACCACGGCACAAGTCAACAAATAATCCATAATTTATTAACTAGCTCCCTCCCATGTAAAGAAACAGTCGATGAGGCAAGAGGAGGAGAGGAGAGGAGAGGAGGATGTGGGTGAACTAAGGGAGCAGTATGTGAAGGGAGGATAGATGAAGACAACGACGAGTGGTGAGTAGATGTTTTCCTTCAGGGCTGAGCTATGTAGATCAGAGCCCCTGGGACCGAGTGGTGTGAACCGCTGGAGCCTGCTCCACAACGCAATAATGCAGTGAGAGACAGAGGAGGGGGGATGGGGAGACAAACCGAGGAACTTCATTAAAGGTCATAGGCAAATCGTCTCATCTAATGCCTGGAATTCCATTCCTGCAACGTTCACTCTTTATCAGCATCTCTTTATTGGAATTAAATGTTTCATCTCTCAAAGATAATCATGTTTAGTTGCTATTGATGTCACATGCAAAATGCAACCTGGTGATTCATGAAATATCGCCCGCATATGCACTTGAGTCAAAGTGTAAAGTCATTCTCGCAATCTCTCTTTTAAATTGTGGAGGCCGAGCTGAGGCACATTCATACGTGGGGGGGGGGGGGGGGTCACATGTAATCCAGGAAACCCAGAGGCCCTAGCATATCAAACCCTGACTATATTTTTGCAAATCTGAACACATGACAACACGCAAATTTT
>JAVQJF010048034.1:0-17500 GCA_036023855.1 Gadopsis marmoratus
TTATACTATGTACCCCCCCCCCCCCCGGGTTAGGCCTTAGGTTTCTGGGCTGCTGGGAATTTCTCTTACCGCCTGGCTGTGCAGATGTGAAGTTAAACGGTAAAAGCCCTTAGTTACTGAAGCATGAGGCACTTGGAAGTCTCCGTGGACATGAGCACATCAAATGTTGCCTTTATGAGGTGATGAGAGGGGGTGAATGTTGGGGTTTGCTATGTCACACAGCTTGAGTTCACTGTAGGCGACATACACCTCTACTCTGAAGCATTAAGACATAAGCCCACGTGGAAGTGAAGAAGACCTGACGTGCATGTTGATGCTGGGTCTCTCGTATCTTGGCCATTACCAGCGGGAGAGTTTGGCATTTCCCTCTCTGGGTCGACAACCAGTTCACAAACTAATTTTTGCGACGCAGAAAAGGGCTGCTCCCCGTCCTCGCGTGACATACGGCTGGAACATCAGAGGACTTGAAATCCTTTTATTTCCACTGTTTGGCGGAATTATGGGGGAAAGAGCGCGGAGGGGAGGGGGCGTGTGAGGGAGGAAGGCTTGTTTGAACACATGGCCACAGCTCACCGGCCTCTGTTCACATAATGACCATATTTAGATGAGCGCGGCGGCGCAGGGAGAAAAGGATGCGAGGCTGATGCCGGCGTAAAGCCCACAAGCAGCAGCAGAAGCAGCAGCGCCGCCTGGATGTATTCCAGAAGCAGCAGAGCCGATTTCACCAACGCAGTAGTAAACCATTATGTCTATTCTTGGTATGTAATGCGCCACAGAGGAACAATTCATGACTTTGCACGCTGCCAACACAACACAGTGAACGCCCTCCCTTCACGGCACTCATGGCGCTGTGCGTGCCACAGATGCCTCAGCCCCGGTAGTTTTTCATGAGGAGAGATGGCTGCTGCTGCTGCTGCTGCTGCTGCTGCTGCTGCTGCTGCTGCTGCTGCTGCTGCTGGAGGTCGGACACGTCTGTATTCAGTGACGAGGGAACGGCTGAGAGACCGTGGGCCGTAACCCAGGGCATGTGTTTGAACGTGAGCTCACAATTGGCTAATGTTCCCTTTGACGCGATGCTCTCGACCTCCATATAAACACGGGACTGTAAAGTGTTTTAATTGTGTAACGGTAGCTATCGGTTAATGTGCTGGAATTTCTCATTTGCTGTCTCGCAACAAACCCGGCGGGCTAAGCGGAGGAGTTGCAGTAATGTCTTGTGGCTGCCGCGTCTAAGCCTTGCCCGTCGCACCCAGTCTAGGAAGGTTAGTCGAAGGTCTCCGTTAAATCAGGTGACTGCTTTCTGTGGAAATAGGGTTGTTTTCCTCTTGGCGGGGGGGTGTTTCTGTGTCTACGCCAGGAGGGCAACATTCAAAGGTAACGTAGTGACGAGGCTTTCAAGAATCTGCGAGGTGAGGGTTTCAGAGCAGGGCACGGCTGACTGGTGCACTTGTGTTTCGTTGTTGCACCAAAGATGAGAGTGTGGGATGAGGACACAGACAACGTGTGTGTGTGTGTGTGTACAGTCACACACCCACAGGTACATCCGGCCTCGTTCTCGGGACTCTACGACGGATCGGTGTCACGCGGCTGCGACCGGTCTGAACAGGTTGGAGTCTTCAGGGGGAATTCTGTACGACGGGCTGAGGTGTGACGTGGCTTCCTCTCCATTTTTTAGCAAGTGCTGGTCGTGTGGGCTTTGGCGTAACGTAGGGGATGGAGCGGTTGGCGCTGGATCCAGATGAGAAGGAGGAGGAGTTTAGCGGAGATGGGATTAAAGTCGGGCCTCTTCCTGTTCTGCTAAAGAAATAGTTGAGCACTTTGGGGAGTGTGTATTCACTCGCTAAATGAGAATAACAATGCCACTCTCGCATCTGTCTGTTCAATATAAGGCTTCAGCCAGCGGCCTCTTAGCTTAGCTTAGCTTAGCTTAGCTTAGCTTAGCATAACGACAGGACACCGGAGGGAGCAGCTAGCCTGGCTCTGTCCGACTATATCTGCCTACCAGCACCTCTAAATCTCACATATTAACATCTATTTATTCTATTTAAGTCACTGCTCCCAGCCAAGAAATAGTCCAGCACATAACCCCCCTTGTAAAACCACAAATTCTCATTTTTACACTTTACTAAGGAGATATAATGTGTTTTTAAAGGCATATGTAGTTGCCTTCAGACAGAGCCAGGCTAGCTGTTTCCTACCCGTTTCCATTCTTTATGGCTAAGGTAGCTAACGCCTGCTGGCTCTAGCTTCATATTTCGCACAGAGGCACGAAAGTGGTATTGATCTTCTCATCAAATGACCATATTTCCCAAAATGCTGAACGGTTCCTTTTTAAGCAGACCCGTTTCAGTAGGTCTCTCCCTTCTCCGCTCTCTTTTGCAAAAGCCGAGACGTGGCCTCATCTAAAATGACCCAGATGTATTTTCTCGCTGCGCCTCAATCCCAAAATAATTTGATGTATGTCGTACTCAGATTAGGAACAGGGGGGATAACGGAAAAGCCACGAGCGTGCAGTTGCCAGCGGTGTTTGTTGTTTTGGAAGTGGGGAGAAGAGGAAAGAAAATTCCTCTGTAAGCTCGGGGTTCAAGTTAAAGCGGCCAGCTGCTCAGCTCCACGAGCCCAGAGATGTCATGTGGCTTTATTTTATTGTTTTAAGGTCACGTGGCAAACAAAAGGTGATCTGAACGCACATAGGCCGCTTTTTCTTTTTTATTTCTTTTTTTTCTTTGCAAAAAATACCAGCGGTGACAAATTCACACAAGCGCAGGGCGAAAGGGACGAGGGCTCACGGCCTCTGGTCCTATTATAGAAGCCAAAGCACTGCGGGCTCCTGAGAGGCTGGGAACGGGGGGAACGGGATGGGTTCTTATGGGAGTCTCCCTGTTGTATAAGCGAAAACATCAGAATGGAAAGAATTTTCTTTGGGCTATCTCACCTTCTCTCTTTCTCTGTGTCACTTTCTCTTTTTGTCCAACCCCTCCTCCTCCGCCGCCCCGTTCGCTCTTTCTCTCCCCAAATGCTTTCAGGAAGTGACAGGCGTCCCACGTAATTTGGAGCGACGGAGCCTCCTCTAATCTCGCCTCCTTCTCTTCACCAGATAGGCATGCGGTGAGCTGTGAGCGCTCTGGCCCAGAACGTCTGTGTGCAACTATCCTACATCTGCGCAGTTTGCTGGCTTGTGGAATGCTTGGAATCGCCTCCATGGCAACCTCCGGGGCTGTGTGTGTGTGTGTGTGTGCGGAGCCGTAAATATTGACTTCACCGCCTCCCCATCCCTGTGTCTGTCCGTGACAGGAGCACAGGGTGTGTGGTGGGGGGGGTACACACGCTTTATCCGGGACTCAGCAAAGTCCTGCCATCGGGGGCGTGTGTTTACCTTCAGACCTCCAAACGCGGAGGAGCTTCCTGGCTGTGGGGTGGTTTGATTCAGTTACGAGCACAAAAGCGGCGAAATGCCAGCAGCTCTTTATGACACACGCTCTCTGCTGTGTTACTTCACCTCGGCTCTTTGCAGTGGTCAACCTAAAGCGGCAGGTAAAGGGGAAGTGTGGATGGCTACTGGTCAGTCGCTGAAACCTGCGTGGGAAGGGGAACGCAAACGCGGCCGAGCAGCCATTTCCTCTTTCCACGTTTGTTGAAAGAAGGAGAGAGGCAAAATGACAGTCGACCACGCAGCCAGTGTTTGTACAGAGCCGGGATCCGGCCCACCTGTTGTGGTGCATTATGAACGTTAAGCCACTTTCCAAGCTATGCGACTGGCTTGTAAACCTGCAGCAGACGGATTTGTCGAGACAGGATGAGCGAAGCGCTTGGAGGGCTGGCAGCTGCGGTAGCTGTGGCGCGACCGGTCTGTCCTGTCTCGTCGTCGCTGCGCCCGCGTTGCTTGCAGGCCCCAGATGGAATGTCATCGCAGCGTTTTGGCGAATGAGATTAGGGAATAGATGTTGATAATCTGGACGGAACAAGCAGGGATGGATTATGCTACGATTGGTGGCTGGTGACGCAGGAGCCGAAGCCTCTTCCACTCCCCCCCCCCCCCATTTAGTAATTACATAAAGAGCATGAAGGAATACATCCACCAGGCTGACCTTCGCTCACACACACGCACACGCACACACGCACACACACACACACACACACACACACACACACACACTTCCTGTCCCCTGAATTACGCCACTTGTTCCCTCTTCACTTCAACAAGACAAATGCAGCCCGGGATGTTATCGGAGGTCTCCTCAACATGCAGTGATTTTTATTTTTTATTTTTACCACACAGGCTGTCGAATGGGGAAGACCCATTTTTGGGAATGAGGTTGCATTCGGGCCAAGCGTGAGCTTGTTTTTCACTATACCAATCTCGGCCGAGTAGGGACATCCTGTCCATCCATGCACTTGAGTTAATATTCTCCAGAACGCAAGAACAAAGCACACGCAGACACGCATGTCTGCTTGTTCAAAATGCAATAAAAACAGGATGGTATCTCCCTGCTGTCTGCCACCTGTTGTTCACTCAGCTGTCTTAAGAGGACTTTCAGAGGAGGCCTATATGAAGACTAAATGTCCATTTGTCTCTTTTGTGCTGTGTGGGACATGTCCCATCATTTCTTTTTTAATACATTTGGTAAGATATGAACAGTGTTGAATGTGTTTCATCACAGTGCAGTCATATCAATTAGTTTACAGCTCAAGAAACACATTTTAGTGTGCAGTACTTTAACTTCAGCAAGGCCCAGTAGCCAATCATCATCAACGCCGCTGATAAAATCATATATTCTGAGGTTTCAAAACTTCCAATAGGTCACCATTTCGTGATCTTTTCAGCTTCCTTAACGTCCGTCACAGAGCACTGAGGCGGCCCAGTAAAGAGGTGGAATCTGATTGGTCCTCCTTTTTACATACCGATCACTGATTGGCTTCATACATTGGAACTGTACGGAGCCCAGTTAGAGGCTGCACATGCTTCTGTGGGTATTTCAGCTTACTGGGGTGGCGTCGGGGACAAAACTGCAGAGGGCTTTAGTCCGATCCCGTGTTGCTTGCCCTCAGTGATCCATCATCGTCGGCGAGCGGGGACAAAAGAAAGAACTGTCGGTTCATTGCTGTAATTATAGAGTTACAGCAAAAGCTTAATGGTGACCCTTAACCTGTCGCCTGAGGAATTAAAGACCGTGGTGTTTAAGTGAAGGCAGATTGCCAGAACGTGCCCAATCCATGTATTAGACCACGGCAGCAAGCGCTGTGAGGTAGGAGTGAGGTGTCTACTGTAGCTGCCATCGCAACATGTAAGTCCTGACTTGCCACACGTCACGCGCCGTATTACTTCGACTTTGCTTCATCTCTGTAGTGCGGAATCTCTCATTAAGCCTGCGCACGCAACACCGGGAGCTTGTTCAATTTTGATGTTCGTGACTATTTGATCCTTCAAAAAAAAAGATGAAAAGATTTTTATTTTTTTTTAAATGAACCGGAGCACAGTAGACTTCATTACAAAGCCTGTGTTGTCTGGGGAATTGGACCAGTGTTGTGATCCTGCCCTGACAAACACTCCACCAGTGAAGTCTGGGGGTGGATGAATGACACCAGCTCCCCTTTTTCTTTTCTTTTGTTTGTATTGTTTCATGGAGAGGAAGCCATTCACAGATTATTGTTTTCTTTTCATATTAAATGAAAACGAAAGCAAAAGCAGCAAAATTAAAAAGACTATGCCCATTTACCAGAAGCCCCGGAGACTTAGAGGATTTGGAATTCATTGCCAGATCTTATGCATAATTAAGCAAATACCCCCCCACCCCCCACCGCCCCCGCCTGCCTTGCCAGAGGGAGTTTCATGCGGCTCTGCCTCTCAGACAGCAGGCGCTTGTTACAGTACCTCAGCCCTATTTGGCCAGAATCGGCCTCTTGTTATCATTAGCCACTGATGATACACACAGACGTGATCCCTGCAAAACACGACATTGTTTGGCTTCGTGACTTCCTTCATTTCCATATTTCCCCGCTGGCTGTTGGAGCTGCAACACGCTAGGCTCTGGCAGCCTCCGAGCCACAGGCCACTTCTATGTCTTGTTTACGCCGCCTGCTGTGAGCTGACAAAAGATGGCTTTGTTGGAAATCGAGTGTGAAGAAAGGCCCGAGACTCTCTCTTAATGCGCTGTTTCGCGTTCTTCCCTTTCTGGGCGTCATCAGTGTATTTGTCTGGGGCCACAGAATCATGACACTGTTGGCAAAAGGAACCGAATTCTTTTCAACCTAGAAATTTGTGTGTGGCTGAAATGGGTCTTTTTATTTTTTTTCTTCTCTCCATTTGCTCAGATGCATGTCTTGCATGTCGTCATGAGAATCCATTATTTAATGCTCTATCCACATAATGTGTTGTTTAAGCACCATCTGAAATATCCCATTAAGGCGACATCTTTTAAGTGAAATCATCTGTGCAGAGCGGGGAAGGCTTTGGAGGCTGGAGACGAGAGAGTGAGCGTCTCCGCTGAGCTCTGCCTCCAGCAGCTTATTAACCATGACACCAGTCTGCTCGGGGGGGGGGGGGGGCAACCACAAAGAGCAGCTCCCTGAGCCACCGTCACCTTTGTGTCTGCTCTCTTGTGCATGTGTGTGTGTGATAACCTGCATGCACTGTTACAGTTGCTGGAAGGCGGCCCCCTTTATGCAGACGTGCCCTGGGGGGAGGGAGATATCGACTGTCCGTCCCCATTGACCCCTCTTCACTTCCTCCCCCCCATCTCGCCCATTCATGATGCCCACCACACATGCACTCCCATTTAATTTCTCCTGACTGCCGCCGCCTGTCTGTGTTTAACATTTATATCCGAGCTGCGTCACTCACATGTGCACTTGCACGTGCTGTACATCCACAGGACTCTCCCAGTCTGACTGAAAACGCACATGTAAGCCCTTGTTTCCCATGTCGCCTCTGTTTCCTCTCTCCTAGCAGATTGCCATTCTGCTGTAAAATAAGCGGGGCCAATGATGAAGCAGCAACCAGCGACAGCTTCACTGATTTCCCTTGCGTGGTTAGCAAACTGTGCTCTTCTTTGTGCCACCATATGTCACTGCATCGCTCTGACTGCGAGCATGCCTGCTGGCCTGTGTTTTGTAGCTTTAGGAATAGACTCTTTGCTTGTGAATGAGTGGGCTCGTGCATTGCTGACCCAACAGATGCATGGCCTCCTAAATAGCAACAGTCAGGCGGGGGATGTCAGCAGTAGGCTGAGTAGCTGGACACTACTCGCAGGCACTCTGAGCCTCGTCTGCTTATCAGACGGGCTCCCAAGCCACCCCACCTCAGTGTTTTAGTGGTTGAATTAGCATTTCCTAAAGGACCTCCCATGGATTCATCTATCCATGATGGCACAGGCTTGAGTCCCTAAATCATCCTTGGCTTGGCGAGATATTTTCTGCGGAATTTGGTGGAGACCAAAACGGCGCTAAAAGGAGAATGAAAGACCAGATATATGTTTGACAGGTGGCCAGAGACGTGTCTCTAAATGAATGATGATGGGAGTTTTTCCCTGCCACTGTCTCCTAGTGCTGCTCATGGTAGGAAATGTTGTTTTCTCTGTAAATGAAGAGTTGGCCCTAACCTGCTCTGTGTTAAAAGTGCCCTGAGATAAATGTTATGATACAGCGCTACATAAATTAAACTGAATTTAATTTAATTCTGTCCGCTGAATGTGTAAATAGACACTGTCCAACACGGTGACTTTATAAGGTGATAATATGTTTGCATCTTGTTCTGCTGCCGCCTTAACTTAATAGGTTAATAGGACTCATCTTTAACTGATTAGAGCGAAAAACCAAAGGAAGGACTGTGACACCACGAAATATTTTCCCATGTCTCTGCATGTGCATATGTGTCTGACACATGTGCATGCAGGCATGTGCGACATGTGTGCTCTGCTGGTGGCAGAGGGACGAAGTGGATCTCATGTCTGTGTTGAAACCGAGGAGTGGCAGCTGCTCCACCGTCCGTGGGGATGTTGTGGTTCGTGCGGTCTACGTGACACTGTGTCTCAGTGGGTTTAGAGCCGTGATCTCGATTCCGTCTCTGGTTTCTGCATCTGGCCTTGTAGCAGTCGGAAGAATGTTTCCAGAGAATGTGCTCTCAGAAAACTATAAACTAGAAAGTATATTTGATGCAAAAATTGCGTAATTTATCTTCTACAGTGACTTGAAATGCAATTTGAATTGTTTTTTTGTTTGTTTTTTTTTATTGTCTGCTGTCTCTCAGTCCTTTTTCTGTGTCCTTGAATGCACCACAGGCCTTGGCCATGGGGGGATCCAAGAGCAAGCCCAAGGATGTAGGCCAGCGAACCCGCAGCTTCGACGGCAACCTGAACTCTGGGGGAGGGGCTGGCAGCCATCACCTCAACTCCAATCAACAGTCCTTAACACCCAATCGTATCCCTACTGTGGATGGAGGTCTCGGTGGCAATCCTTCTATGGCCAATAACGCAGAGCTGGCCCTGTTTGGAGGTGTGGACAATAATACTGTCACCACTTCCAACAGAATGACACTAGCAGGTGAGAACCTCAGCGCGAAGCCTCGGTTTTTAGACTTTGTTGTTTTGTTTTCTTGTTGTGTGGCTTGTTTTAACTGTATGCCCTGTTATGCACAGTGCGTCTTTTGGTAATAAGCCGTCTCTCCCGATAGGCGGCGTGACGACCTTTGTGGCGTTGTACGACTACGAGTCTAGAACAGCCTCAGATCTGTCTTTCAGGAAGGGCGAACGCCTCCAGATAGTCAACAACACGTAAGGAAAATGCAGACAACAATCACCCGGCCTTTTTGTTTTTAATCAATCTCTGTCTCCTCTCATGCACGCATGCGCACAAGTGAACTCAAGAATAATCCAAGGGCACGTCTTTCATGCTCTTACAATGTGAGAGTCCACAGATTGTCTGTCTGAGTTATTGCTCTGACTGGCTGCTTCGCGCCCCCCAAAATGCATGTCACTTGTCGTCTCTCTGAAAACCTCCTGTAACCATAGGAACGGGCTTCCCTAAGTAGAGCTCGATCTTTGCGACGACTGATGCGTTTCTGCACCGTTTCTTTTTATTTTTGCTTAATTCACAAAAGACTTTATACGTCTCGCCGCGATCTGCCCTCCTCCATAAGG
This sequence comes from Gadopsis marmoratus, assembly GCA_036023855.1. NCBI lineage: Eukaryota > Metazoa > Chordata > Actinopteri > Centrarchiformes > Percichthyidae > Gadopsis > Gadopsis marmoratus. The sequence continues at coordinate 9,135 of JAVQJF010048034.1, forward strand.
ACACGGCTATTTTTATTGCTTTTTCCTGAGCAACAGACGCAGTGCGAGACCTAGTTTCTCTCTACGAATCTAACCCTTTAAAGGGGCGTCGTGCTTGTCGTCAAAATAGGGGCTTGCTCAATGAATCAACAGAGGCGCAGTGAACCATATACTGTAGTGCTGCACCCCCCGTGCTGCTTGCCCACTATCAAACTGCTGACCCAGAAGGCAGGGGCTGGGGACAATAGTGGATTATAGCTGCAGCTGGCCCCTTAAGCCAAAGACCTGGATCATTACTGGGTCAAGTTCACCCAGAATCCATTAACCATCTTTTAAGATTAGTTAACGGGTTATCGCAGTCAAATTAGCCGTCGGTCAGGCTTGTCTGGGCTTTCTGAGTGGTCTAGTTAAATAATATAGCCATGCAGTGTTTTTCTTCGCCTCATTGTTGTGGCTCCCTCGTCTCCAAGTTATGTAACGTTCTAAATATTTTAGGTTGGTAGCTTTAGCGTGTGCACTGTGTTGCTCGTGTTATAGGAGTTTGATCTGTGAACTATGCTGTTCTTCCGCTGCTCATAACGTGCTCTCTGTTTTCTTTCTTTAACCCCTTTTTTCTTTTCCACCATTTCCCCTTTCATCCCCCTTTTTTTTCCATTTCTCCATCACAAACATCGCATTTTGCTTTTTTTATAGGAGGAAGGTGAACTGCAGGTTTGTGAAGCTTCTCTGGAATTGCACTTGAATATGCTGTCTGTCTGTGTGTTTGCGTCACCTGAAGCATATACGGTACTTTTGCACTGTAATACCACTTCACTAGAGAGGCACGAACCACATAACTCTGCTCACGGACCCCTCGGTACAAGGATGTCAAGGAAAGCTGGTGTGAAGCCTTGCAGCACTATAATCAGTTCGGTTCAACTGGAGGCAATTGCTGTAAACAAGCTGTAGTTAAACTTTAAGTGCACTAATTGAATCTAGTGCTGCAAAGCTACAGCAGCTCACTCCCTGTTGTCACACGCCCATGAATGCATGTTTGTAATAGTAGAGATATCGGGGCTGGCACTTATCAAGCTTCTCCAGGAGCAAAGAGCTCGATTGTGTGAACTAAAACAAAAAGCAAAACTGAGATCAGCATCAATTTCTTTGCACCAAAAAGACGCTTGATAAACAAAACTTGATTTGATTTAATCTGTGTTTTTGCATGTGTGGCGAGCCCCGGTGACGCTGTGTGTTATCCTTTCATCTGTGCAGAGAAGGGGACTGGTGGCTGGCGCGCTCCCTGACCACTGGAGAAAGTGGTTATATCCCCAGCAATTATGTGGCTCCATCCGACTCCATCCAGGCAGAAGAGTAAACCGTTTTCTGTTTTCTTTCTCGCTCTGTCTCGTGTGTCTGTCTTTCAACAAGCGCGTGGAAGCATTAACACTGAAATGTTGGACCCGGTGTTGGTTTAACTGGAAACGGGCACTCGGAGGAATAGTTGGACAGTTACTTGCTTTCTTGCCGAGAGTCAGATAATAAGATCGATACCACGTGAAGCTACAGCAAGCAGCCAGTTCACTTATCTTACCATAGAGACTGGACACGGGGAAACGGCAAGCCTGGCCTCCGCCTACCTAAACCTCTGGAGCGCACTAATTGACGCACTATATCTCATTTGTTAAATCCATACATAAACACCAATTTGTGCTTTTAGGAGGGGCGTTGTGTGTGGGACTAGTTGTTGGCCCAGGCACAGTGACCTCCCGGAGTCTCAGCTGGCAACCTCACGACGAGGTCACTGCACCCGCCTGAGGAAGGACCCCACACATAACCCCGGCTCTGCGGCCTCTGTCTCCAGTCTTTATGCTAAGCTAAGCTAACCTACTGTTGGCGTGACGGCGGTGTCAGTCTTTTCATCTTGAGCAAATAAGTGTATTTCCCAAAAATGTGGAAGTATTCCTTTTTAAATGACTGCGGTACTGTTTTCTACTCCTTGGGCACATGCACTGCTGACCTCTACATGCTAACCTGCTTGCTTACACAATCAAGCCGCACAAACTAACCTCCTATAACGACTCCATTTCTCACTTTTGCCTCCAGTCATCTCAGACTGACTCTAGAGTCCAGGTAAGCAGCTGTTGCACCGTAAGCATCGGTATTTTCACTGAACTTCCTAAAACCACGAGCCACGACTCACCCTCGCTCCGTCATTCCTCCTCTTCCTCCCACGCACATCTTCTTCCCCTCACCAACCTGCTCCCGCGTGTCCCGTGTTTTGTTTTCTTTCCTCTCTCGACCTCACCAGGTGGTACTTTGGCAAAGTCACCCGCCGCGACTCCGAGAGGCTGCTGCTGTGTTTGGAGAACAGGAGAGGGACCTTCCTGGTGCGAGAGAGCGAGACCACCAAAGGTAAGCATGCGGAGCCTTGCACAAGAGAAGCAAGCTCGCCGTTAGCTGTAGGGCTGGCTACCGAACCTCGATACGTCCCGTGGTTCGACCCAAAATGTGTGGTGTTTTTTTTTAGCATCATGCATCAAAACCTGTCAAGTATGGAAAATTTGAAAGATTCCCAACCCTATTAAACAATGTTAAAGGTGGCTTCAAGGAGTGTTGGGGGCTTTCGGCATCCTCTAACAACAGTCTAGGGTTGTTTTGTTTCTTCTTGACGTTGCACTTGAGAGCGGAGAGTAGGGGAAAGTATGTTTGTAAAGGTGATAACTGTCGAGTCCTGGGGAAGCTGACCTAATTCTTCAGTCTATGATATTGATCAACAATCCTGCCCAGGGAGCATTTTGTCCTCGACATACTTGCTACGACTGTAGTCGTGTTTTTTTTTTGCAGGCTTCCTCAGATTCAGCTTCAGATCTCGACACTAAGCTCCCTTTGAATCCTATGACACGCCTCACTCAAAGGCACCAAGAAGAAGAAAGCAAATCCCCTCCAGCAGTAAGACATGGCACCCTGCTGTACGCTGTGTCCCCCGCTGAGCGCTGCCGTGTGGTAGCGTGGGTACAGACGAGAGACGGGTCAGGCAGATGGGGGTGGGGAAAGGTTGGATGTGACTCCCGTGGGACTCAGTCTGGAGATAGTTCTGATAGGCAGCTGCTGCAGCATCGCAGTCCCTACGGGTTCAGCTGGCTCTGTGCGATTTGTGTACATGTGTACATTACAGGATTCCTGTTGCCTCCTGTTATTGGATGGGCATGTAAGCCCTGCGCAGAATAAGAAAAGGGACAAACTGGGGAGGGATGGGAAAGCGAGCAGATGAGTGAGCAGTGGAGAGGTGCTGGGTGGGTGAGCCCGACAGAATTAGGTCAGCGTGGAGCTCAGGCTGAGACTGTATACCATGGGCAATATCACCCAGTTCAAACATTAGAGAAGGGGGGGGGCCTCGCCTTGGGCCGCTCTGATTCGCCTGACTGACACTGCCCTCTGGTGGCGTAATGAGCACGTTGTCACCAAGAAATCTATACGTATATCCAGATTATTAGAATCAAATATTATTGTACCACTTGGTCTTCTTCTTTCCAGGTGCCTACTGTCTGTCTGTGTTGGACTATGACAACAGCAAGGGGCTGAATGTGAAGCACTACAAGATCAGGAAGCTGGACAGTGGAGGCTTCTACATCACATCACGCACACAGTTCAGCAGCCTGCAGCAGCTTGTCAATCACTATCGCAGTGCGTTCACATATTTCTCTATTAAGTCGGACAGACGATTATTCTGTGGTCAGGAAGGAAGCTTGACCACGTTCCCTGTCTTTCTCGTGTCCCCCCCCCCAGAGCATGCTGATGGGCTGTGTCACAGTCTAACAGACATTTGTCCTGTATTGAAGCCTCAGACTCAGGGCTTGTCCAAGGATGCCTGGGAGATCCCGAGAGAGTCCCTCCGCCTCGACCTCAAGCTTGGGCAGGGCTGCTTTGGAGAGGTCTGGATGGGTAAGGCGTGTTTTAGGCTACTTGTTGAACAAACCCTGTATCTCCCATCCCAAAAACGCTGCAAACAGAAAGTCCTTCTGCTGGCTTTCTTGTTTTTCCGGTTGAAGATGCTCACGTGCTCATGTTCACATTTCAAGGTACACTTCCAGTAGAATATTAACAAACTGTGTTTAAAAGACCAAAGTTCATAAAGAAGTTACAGTATACTCTTTAGAATCTTTACCCAAAAGTGCACTGGACCTCCAAGCTCAGCAGGGAAATGTGATGGTCCTGGTCAATATGCCAATGATCGAACTGGATGGTTTTCACAAATTCTTAATTGCAACACGTGGTGTTCAGGTGTTACAGTTACTCTGTTTTTCCTCGTCCCCTCTGGCAAATGCAGAAGTACCCTTGGGGTACAGGTACCACTGGTAGAGGCATTGTTCTGTCTGTAGCCGTGTCCTTAACTTGGTTTCACGTGTCTCTATGCTGGAAGTTGATAATTGACTGAGTTGTAACGATCAATACGACCGTCATTGCGATTATATCTCTGATCAGGAACGTGGAACGGTACAACACGGGTGGCAATAAAGACGCTGAAGCCCGGCACGATGTCCCCTGAGGCCTTCCTCCAGGAAGCTCAGGTCATGAAGAAGCTGAGACATGAAAAACTGGTCCAGCTCTATGCTGTGGTGTCTGAGGAGCCGATCTACATCGTCACGGAGTACATGGGACAAGGTCAGCGTTGGCTTCTCACACTTTCACACACAAACATTTTTACTGCAGAACTCGCGAGGGGGAGAGGGGGACTAAGGTTCTTCATTATGGTTTTGTAGCCTAGTTAAATTGGTATTTGAGTAAATGTCTATTGAATGGAAGTTTACAGTTGAAATGCTGAAAGCCTGCATGATTGTATGGGTTTGTTTTTGATGGGAGCCAATCAAAACAAGCCAAACTATGATGCATTCAGATACACTTCATTGTGTATGTGCAAAACTAGAAGAACAGAGGATTTCATGCAGTAGCACGTGAGGAAATGTTTCAATGTTTGCTCCAACAGCGTTGTGCTAACCTGCAGTATGTGTCTTTGTTAACAGGCAGCTTACTGGATTTCCTGAAAGGGGACATGGGTAAGATGCTCCGCCTCCCCCAACTGGTGGACATGGCCTCACAGGTCAGCACAAATAATTTCACGATTGTATCTCTGGTGTCTTCCGCCGGTGTAGATAATCACAACGCATTGTCTGTTCCTCAGATTGCTTCAGGGATGGCGTATGTGGAGAGGATGAACTATGTGCACAGAGACCTCAGAGCTGCTAACATCCTGGTGGGAGATAACCTGGTGTGCAAAGTGGCTGACTTTGGCCTGGCTCGCCTCATTGAGGATAATGAATACACCGCCAGGCAAGGTAAGACCACAGTTAGCTGTTAGCATTTCTTGCTTTTTTTTTGTTTTTTTTGTTTTTACACTGTTTCTCAATGTAACACATGTTTAGCTTTTGTCCTCTTAAAATGAGGTCATGTCTATTTATAGCTCCTCATCACAAGTTGTGGTGGCGTGTACGTTGGGTTATGAGCAGTTCAACCCAAGAGCCATGTTTCTGATTTGAAGAATTTTCATAAGTCTGAAGAGGTGAAAGAATTTAAAAGACAAACAAGTGTAATTGGTAAACATTTTTCTTCTTTCTCATCCCTTTTAATCATCGTAGGACCCCCCAGACCTGGGTCTACCGATACCGATGTACTTTTGTTTCAGCCTGTGCTACAATAATTTCTCATTTTAACTCGCTGTTAAACCTGCCCTCTCGCAGGAGCCAAGTTTCCCATCAAGTGGACGGCTCCTGAGGCGGCTCTGTATGGACGCTTCACTATTAAATCTGATGTCTGGTCATTCGGGGTCCTGCTGACTGAACTGGCCACCAAAGGCCGAGTACCCTATCCAGGCAAGGATCATGTTCTTGTGTGTTTTTTAGGCTGGACACACAGTGCTTTTATTACATCCCCAACATCATAAAGATTTATGATTGGGAGTATATTGGTCTTAAGCAATCACGTGATTCAAATTGGGATCATGCCTTGCTAATACGCACGTCTCTGCACTCCCAGGTATGGTGAACCGGGAGGTGTTGGACCAGGTGGACCGTGGCTACAGGATGCCGTGCCCACCAGAGTGCCCGGAATCCCTGCATGACCTGATGCTGACCTGCTGGAGAAAAGAGCCCGAGGAGAGGCCCACCTTTGAGTACCTGCAGGGCTTCCTGGAGGATTACTTCACCTCCACAGAGCCTCAGTACCAGCCAGGAGAGAACCTGTAACCGGGCCGAGCGTGGAAACGTGCATGTGTCATGCATGTGCAACACTGGGCATGTGCATCCACTTCAGAGTGCATGGACGAGTGTGTGTGAGGGTATGTATGTACAGTATAACGGGGCAGAAAGCCGACTGCATTCTAAGTACAATCAGAAACTCAGTGGGACATCAAACCAACCGGCAACATTCAGTTCCTGCCTCTTTCCAAAGTCTATGTATGTCATGCTCTCCAACATGTCCGCTCTGAGGGACTAAAGACTAAACTGTGGTATTATTTTAAGTTCATCAGAGAGTACTCTTATTTAGTTTGTCAGTCAAATCGACACCCTACACAGCCGAGCAGGTTTTTCTGTCTTCCTTGTGGTTCGTAAGGCGCCCAAATAATATGCATCCAACGAGCACTCTTCCTGTGTCATTTCACTCGACTGATCTTGTTGTTTGCGACACCCGAATTTGACATAAAAGACTGCATGTGGGTAAAACGTGGGGGTCCAGAGAATCTTTTCTACATTTTCTTCAGGACACACACATGCTCAGAGTCTGTCTTCCATTTTGCCAGTTGAGGAGCAACTGTTTGGGATGTACAATAATTTGCAGAGATATTGTGGGTCATTTTTAAAATTTGTTTAATTTTGTTATTAGACCTGGATCAACTGGAATATTTTCAGGTGAACCATGCCCCCCCCCCCTTCAACATTGAGGCTAGTTTCCCAACTGCTGTGAGATTCTGTGTGAGACTGACAGCCTCGATTCCCATCAGAGTGTCTCTCGCCAACTGGACGACTTGGTTTATCGCTGCAACCAGCATTTCTCGACACAAAGAAGCGAAGAGGCAGAGTCTGTCTCTCTATTTTCTAATTGTGACTTTTCTTACTTACAAATGGCTACTGATCACCGATGGTCACCTCAGGATGGAGATGACTAGAATTCTGCTGCGAGGATTTTTGTGCCAATGAAAATCTCTTTTGTACTCTGCTGTGTAAAAAAAAAAAGAAGAAAAAAAAGTGTATTTTACTACTCTGAACTTTTCTTACAATGAAGTTTGAGTTGTTCTTCTTCTCAGAGGACAAACTGTTTTGAGATCCTGCAAATTTTGTTTTCAAGTATTATATGAAATCAGGTGAATCCTCCTTCATGTCTCCTTTCAGTTCTAACCTTCATTAACATGAAGATTTTCAATTTTGAATCCGTATTTACCTAATTAGTGCACCTCTGAGCGTGACAGTACACTGGAGATATTGTTTCTGCTCTCAGTGAAGGTGATAAACGAGCAACAGTGCTGTGCTGAGTATGGTTATGCCTTCCTCCAGCCTGTAGGGGGCAGACCAGAAAGCCTTCCCATAAACGGCATGTGTAGCAAATAAATTGGCATCTTGAAACTGAATTGTAAATATCCTTAATGCTAATATTTTTTTAGATATATATAAAAAAAAACTCATCTTTATAATTTATTCCTTTTAAAATAACCAATTTCTCTTAAATATTTTGCTTTCAATGTCGTCGTTCAACCCTTAATGTTGATCCTCCTGAGACCCAGCCTATTCATTTATGTCCTCTGTAGTGGACATTGGTTTTTGGTCTATATCTTTTGACTCATTTGAGCTGCCCTACTTGGTCCCAGTGTGCTAAATAGAGGACATCCTGGAATTTCCAACGATGTCTCATGTGTTTGGGTGGAATGAGGGGAACTTTGTTTTCATGCTGAGACAAAAAAAGGTTTTTCTTCGGTTCTCAGGAGGATATGGTACTTTTATGGGTTAAATAACATCTGACAATGAAACACTTTTACAAGTATGTTCTTTTTTCTTTTTTTTTTGTGCACGTATTACTGTGAAATTTTTCCCTGGTTGTACAACTTCAACATGACTGACTGACAGAATTGGTGAGGAGGACTGCTCTGCATCCGCCAACAGATATACTGACCATCTACCAGCATTACTCGTTTCCCACAATACAATCAAAATCACAAATGGCATTGCGAAAATCTTCAAATCATTTTGGTGCTGCTTCAGAGGCTGGTAAACGAGCAGGCGTCATTCTCGTTCCTGACCGACGCTGATATCTGTGGCGTCTGCTGTGTCCCGTGGACATGGTTTATGCCACATTGACCTGCGTGTCTGTGGTCAGGCTGGCTGACAGCGTCCCCCTTCTTTTCCTGACCTGTCTCACTGAAT
>JAVQJF010048035.1:0-32218 GCA_036023855.1 Gadopsis marmoratus
GGCACTAGGCATGATGGGTGCATCACTTCATCTGCCTCTCTTCTTACTCTGATGCGCCCATCACTCTGGAACAGGGTCAATCTGGACTCTCCTTCCAGTTTTTAATAATGCGTTGGACAGTTCTTTACTCAATTTTAGTAGTTTCAGCAATCTCCTTAGATGTTTTGTTTGCTTGATGCATGCCAATAATTTGACCTTCATGAAACTGATTAACATCTTTTCCACGACCACAGGATGTGTCTTTCGACATGGTTGTTTAAGAAATGAGAAGCTTCTCACTGCGTCAGTCAGGGTTAAATAACTTGTTGCCAGCTTTAACATAATCACCCATGCAGTAATTATCCAATGGGAGGCTCTTACATATTTGCTTAGTTAAATCCAGGTGGTGACTTTTTTTTTGGCCAGGCAGTGTATTTACTGCATGCTACATATATTGAAGTTACATGTCACTAATATTATTTTCTGTCTCCTTTCAGATGGACTTGCTGAAGAAAACTTGTACTGAAATAAGTCTGTGACTTACTGTACTAACTCTTGTATGACATATTGTCACGGCAATCTTCCTTCACTGGATTCAAAGACGAATGTGAGCAAAGACATTTGAAGGACATCTTTGCTAAGACATTGTTTCCCCAAATGACTTATTTCTGAAAGTAGACAAGAATCTAAAGCAGACTATGTGCTCCTCTTCAAGACTACAGCTTTGTCTTCATTTCTCAACACTGCTGTCACTGCTGTCTTATGTTTTGCTTATGTCTTATATTTTATGAAAAAGGTACTTTGTAAAAATGTGTCCAACAACACTTTCACTCTGATATGGAGGCTTATTTTTCTTCTAATACTGAGAGGCCACAGTTTACTATTTATCTGCACTTTATCAATGTCATTGCCATAAGAACTTTATAAATGAGAAGGCCTGCTGATTTAAACCTGGATGAGCTTTAACACATAAAACCATTCCTTATAACAAAGAGCCATTTGTAAACATTTGGTTCTGGGTGCCTTGAAAACATGTAGGGAAGACACACGAAAAGTTATATTTCCATTTATTTTTTTTTTTTCGTGCCATTAATGCTTTCATGCTGTTATTAATGAAGGACTTTGCGAGAAATGGATGATTGTTACCACACCTACCTCAATTGTACATCTTAATACATTCCAAATCTGAACATCATTTAATTCATTATATTTATTTTGATCATACTCACTCCGTACTCTCAATAGTGTTTAAAATGTTTCACTGTATTGCAATGTGAATCTTAAACTTCATTCCACATTTGGTTTTCCTCATGGTACTGGCGCTGTACATGTGAATGTTCAATGTTATTCTGTTGTTCCTGCAAATTTGCTTCAAATGTTTGAAATGTAAATAAAACGAATGAAAAACGCATTGGGTCTTGTTGATGTAAGACAGTGTTCAGTGCGTCTTCTTCCACAAAATCTTATTACAGGTTTAAAATATATAAATTAATCATTAATACCTTTAAACACAATGAATACCACATCTACGTTTTATACCATTAGTGCCAAGCTGGTAGGTACATCTGCCTGAATGAAATGAGGTCAAGTTGCAGTGGCGATCCAAGCAACATTTTCTACCAAAATTCCAATTTAAACCTGGATTAACTGATTTATTTGGCCACTTGGGGGCAGTGCAACATGTTGTAAACACAACACTGGTATGTGGTATTATAAGGTTGTTAGGCAATGATGTTAGCAACAACAACAATAGCATCCATCTGTCCACCTGATGAATGTAAGCCAAAGATTCACTCTGTATTTAGCTCTGTTTTTGGTCCCCACCAACTCCTGAGGGAAAAATCTAAATGTTCCACTACGTTCACCAGCTAGTCGCGTTCTGTGTTTGTTTGCTGTTTGGGGCTGAGCAGGTAGTGAACAGTGGGTTTCTGAACGCTTCTTCTGCCTGCCACACGTGGAAACAAGGCCGAAGAGGTTGGTGATGGTGATCCGAAGCAGCATTAGTTGTGGGCTGTAAGACCAGTAAGTTGGGTGTTGATTCTCTTTAAGTCCGTCGCTACAAGAGACACCTTTCACATTTATACGCACTTAACAACTCGAGCCATTGTTAATATAAAAGTATTGATTAGTGCAGCTTTAAAATATACCTTTTTCTAGGAACAGATATTTCTAACAAATGGGTCTACTGTGTATTTTTGTGTGTGTGCGCCTTCCCTGTATCTGATCAGATTGTTGAACAGATAAACAGCCACACCACAATGTCTACTGATCTCTTTGCTGCTCCATTGACCTTTACATATTGTGGCTGGTCTCATGAACAGTTAGATAAAGAAGTCAATTGACTGGGCATTGAGGTGACTGATGGATGCACGTGGTTAAACAGAGATGTGGCGCCAGAGAAGCGCTCAGCCCATGTGCATGAATGTGGAACAAAAGGCTCACAGGGGGCACTACAGTCATGCTGCTGGTGCAGTGTGTGCAATGCAGAGCCCCCTTGTTTTTCTCAGTTGGGTTAAAACGGCCACTAGATGGAGTGATAGCTCCAACAGCCTCCCAGTAAGGCAGAGTTTGTCTCTGCATGCCATTAGTGTAACATTACTTAAACAAGCTTGAAATTAAGTGGAGGAGGAGTGTGTGCATATGTGTGTGCGTGCGTGTGTTGCAACGAGAGCACAAAAGGACATCATTCAGTCCATTCATGAGCAAACAGTCCAGATGCCTAGTCTTATCCAGGGAGACCTAATTAAGAGTTATGTCTTTTGAAGGGTACTATGGCAAATAAAGTTCCTAACAAGTCCCCACATCTGCCGCGCTCAGGTCTTCCTGCATCACTCAGCGTTACCTGGAACAATAATGATTTCCCCCGAGGCACGGTGGCAACCAGGTCCGTGGCATCGACGCGCTTGTCCACACCGAGGAGACAGCAGGAATTCACCTCTTCACTTCACCGACACACACTGGGAAGACTCCCAACAATCCCGTGTCTCCACAGATTACAGAGCACAACAGTAAAGAGAGTTTGGCACTTTTTGCTGTGGTTACATGATTATAATTATATCAGGCGTGGTGTTTTTCACTTCGATCAATACAAGGACTCAATCAATGCAAATGTTATTACATTATTATTATTATTGTTATTATTATTATTGCTGGTGGTCATAATAGATCGGTGGCTTTTTGTGTGTGAAAATGATGTTAAATGCTGAAAACAGAATAACACACTGTAGATTTCACGGCGAAGGAAATACACACACACACACACACACATGCACACACATTCATTTTATCTCTACAACTTGGGCTAATGTATCACTTAATTACACAGGCGGCCCTCCTGTCTCCCTCATATTAAATTAAGAGGATGTGACATTAAATTAACGCAATCTGTGCCTCACAGGAGGGGTGAAGCACTGCAGGAGAAGTGAACGAAGAAATGCATTTGGATGATGATGCTATGATTCATATCTGCCATCTGAGAGCGATATTGGGGCTGTAGATGATACTACACAGTAGAACTGACAAAAGAGAAGCACAGGCAAAGCTGTCATCTGCCCTACTTCAGTAGCTTCTAAAGTGCTTTCTCAGGTGGATGGCTGGAGGGCGGATGCTGAGGGAAAAGCGCATCAGTGCAGTTAAACAGAGCAGCTCATGGATGAGATTCTTTTCAAAGCCGTGCCTCCCACAAGCAGCAGGGTTTTCATATCCTGCCTCACCGGTGGCTTCGTCTCACAAATGATTACCTCATTTACTTGCAAAGAAAAACTCTCCAAATTGAAACTCTCACTGATTTCAGACAACAGGGCCTCAGGTGGCGCTGCCGTGTCTTCGTTTATTCACCGGCTTTATGCTTCTATTGTCACTGCAACCAGGCTTGAGGGCTCCATTGAAAGCTTATCTTGGGGTATACATTTATTTTGAAATGGATGAAGACGTGGAAAGCCATCCAGCTAAGAATGTGATTTGTCTATTTTGCTCCGGGTTTGTTTGGCAGATGGGAGCGGTGACACAAACGATAGCCGCCAAGGTCACGGAAAGGTGTTGTGGACCGTCATGTTAACAATGAACCTGCCTTTTCATTCGCCACACTCCATGAGGAGATCCTGCACAGTGTGAAATTCATTTTCTCCTTGTCTCAACATATAAAACAGCCTGCCATTGTATTGGCTGCATCACATTAACATGTCTATAACGTTGTTGTCCCACTTTTCAAAAGGAGGCACGTCACCTGACTGGTGTTGGTTCAGTCAGCACACAGCGACACTGTAATTGGGTTAAACTAAAGGATCCAAAATAGACTGCAGCCTGTTCCTTCAGGACCCCTCTGGTCTTCCTGTTGCCATGCCTGAAAACACAGCTCTGATTCAACACTGGATCCCAGTCATGCACAGTCAACATACTATCCTGTTGATATTCACGGGAGAAAGGCCAGCCGACAAGGGAGAAGAATGCAAACGCCAGGCTAACAGCGGAGCCTACTCGCATATGAATGTTTGATTCATTTTCTACTGGGAGGAGTTTGCTGCTTAAGGCAAAGCACTTGTCCACAAAAGAGACATAAACATCCCACTGTGGCAATGTTTGATAAACATATTATCTATTGTTGATGGAAATTCTTGTGTATTGAAAGATTCTCTCATATGAGAAATCCCATTAGGGACTTTAGAATACGTGCCTGGATGTAGGATTGTGCTTTACAGCAATCCCCAAACAGATTTCCATGGGTTTACGCTAAGTTCTTTTTTTTTTTTTTTTTGCAGAAGCAGTACTACTGGTTTTATGGAGGGAAAGTCTCTAAATAAATGTCTTTACTCTCCGTAAGCTCAACCTCCAGCATTAAAAAAATAAAAAAATAAAAATCAATGCTCTGTGGTAGAATTCCAATACACAGCAGCACATACGTGGATCTCTATAAGATACAGTTTGATTTTTCAAGCCCTGCTGTTGTTCTTGTAGTAATGTGGATATTTAAAGTAATTGATGAAAATGGCAGTGTTTGCTGGTGATTACCCACATGTGGTTGTGCAGCCAGAAGTCCAGCCCACATATTCTACATAATATACGGGGCATGCATCGTAAACATGTTTACGACGTAAACTTCTGCAGAATCTCAGGGGCCAACATAAATAAACATGAGGGACTGTATCTTATCGTGGGCTCAGAGAGGCTTGAAAATGATTCGAAAGCAATTCATTAAGTGAGATGCAGTTATGGCTTATTATGAATTCATCAATAAATAGAATCAAATAAAAAGGATTTATATTGAGGCGTAGCTAAATTAGAAATTAGCATTAATGCCTAATTAAATGGTGGAAATGTGCAAATAAATTTGAAGACCCAGTTTTCAAATGGGGGAAAAAAACAGCTGACTTTACAGCACATATGCACTTTACAAAACACGGAAATTCATTATTTTTGTCAAATTGCATTGACCAATTAGTTCCCATAACCAGTCGCTAAGCCCCGCTGTCCTTAATTAAGCTTTCGGTCCTCACATGGCACATATGCAGATTTGTCATCACTTTTAAAACAATGGGTCCTTCATTGCAGAGAAGACAAAAGCAGCTCCTCATTTGTAGAAGGCGACCAGAAATTTCTGACGGCTGTAACGACGAACGTCACTGGCTGATTTTATCAGCTGCAGCCAGCTAGCTAAGCTAACGTTAGCTCCATAAATTGGTTGAGGACATGCCTCCAACTCTTTAAAGATGCTATGATCAATATTTGTATAATAACAAAATCAAATGATAATGTGAAACAACGTGAAAGGGGTGGCTAGTAGTGCTGTACCTTGAGAGAATTATCACCTGAATCTGCAGCTCCCATCGGCTTTATGTATGGAGTTATATCTTATATCTTGGAATTTTTTCTGTGCGCTCGGATCTTTTCTGTGTGCTTGGATTCTCTGTGTGACAACACTATCAAAATTCCCAGCTGTGGTGGGCCAGGCAGTCAAGGCATGAGATGACACAGTCTTAAAGCACCAAACAAAGGATTTATTTTCAATAGCAAATCAATAACTAAAGAAACTGCTTTAAGAACAATAAGGCCCTTAAAAGAGGTCAAACAAAACTAACTCTATTGTAAAAACCAGTTAACAAAACAGGGTGTAAACTTAACTAATCAACCTCCTGAATGAGGCCTGAGGGAAACCTATATACTAAGTGATTAAACCAATAAACACCTGCAGGGGAGGACAGCATAACCCCTCACTAAAACTCCACCTATGGAAACCCTAACCCCCCCCCCCCCAAGCTGACAGAGTTCTTGGTATAGTCCTTGGGTGGGGCCTCAGCATAAAAGTCTGGCTCCACCACCAGTCCAATCTTTTGTTGGACCAGGAAGGAGCACTGAGTCAGGTAAGTCAGAACTGTAATTGTGTGGCCGCAGCCATCGCACCAGCCAATAGAATGCCAGCTGCAGTGTCAGCCAATGAAATGATCACTTCCTTGTTGATAGCGTGTTCGCTTTAGACTTACAGCGTCCCACACGGGCGTTTGGGTTCATCCACTTTATTATATGCAGAGACAAATTCAAGAGCAGAAATTCCACAAGTGCACAGAAGAAATCCAAGTGTAAGCAGGTGTTATTTTGGTGCGAGAGCACAAAATCTGAAGATGAAATTAATAAAGTATGCTCTCAAACTGAAAGAGCATGCTCTTGATTAAAGATGGGAATATAACTCCATATTTATGGAGCTTAGTAACGAGTTCTAGCTCACTGCTGAGACATTAAATTACATTAATTTAGCTGATGGTTTAATTCAAAGTGACTTGCAATAAGAGCATTGAACCATGGGGATACATCCAAAAACTGCAAGAATCAACTTTTTCAAATATGACAAACTTCTTCAAGTGCTACATTTAAACAACAATAACAGTTTAGCTGTCTGGTTCGCAACCTTAGTGTTTTTGTTCATTCTCATGGCGTCATTTTCAGCCGCAGTAGGAAGCTGTAAAATCTCACGGTACACTGCTCAGTACAAAATTGACAGACACGGTGCACCACTAGCTGGTGAACATGGTGGAGCTTTTAGCAGCTGAAGGGCCAGATATTTTTCTCATGAGTTGGTAGAGACCAAAAACGGAGCTAAAAGAGAGCGACTATTGGACAAAATTCAAAGCTTGGCAGATGATCACTGTTGGAGGGGTTTAACGAATGGTCAATTGGTTCTCCAATTGGCATTTTGTGGTTTTATTATGGCAAGATGTTGCTTTTCCACTATGGGAAATAACAAGTGGCTCCCCTTTGATTTTCTTGAAGAATGTGCAGCCATATGTGCACTTAAAATGAAATCACAAGTGGAGGTTTTCTGTAATATCTACTATTGCTGTATCACTGTCATGTGAACAATAATGATTTTTTGGGCATCAGTTTTGCCCACTTTGGGATGCAGTGGGTCACACTCCTGACTGTGTTGTAACATCTCATATAACTGAGTTCCCTTTGTCATTTGTTTGTGTTTTAAAGCACATTCGGCATTCTATGCGTTACTGGACATTCTATCTGGACTTCTATCTGACCTGACTGAAAGGAGTGTAAGATTATATTGCCCTTTTTTCTTCTGCTATGTGACTGTGTGCGTGTGTGGATGGTTCTTTAAAATTCATCCCAAATCATCGTTACTAAAAATTCCTCTGTCTTTTCTCTTGATTCTCTGGAAAACATTTGATCTGCATATTCAAATGTTGCCGTTTAATCTTTGTCCATCAACAGCAGAGCTTTGGTATCGCTGAAGTCGCAGACAAAAAAAAAAAAAGATTCCAATTGCATTTCTGAATATTGCTTCCTTCACAGGATGTTTGGAAGTTCTCAAGATTAACATACGCGTTGAGTATAGTCACACTGGGCTCATGGAGTGGGATGACAGTTAACACAGCAGGAGCAGCAAGTCTTTCCACTACAGAGGAAATTTATCCCTCTGAGATACTTCAAACCAACCATAAGTAAAACTGTGGGTAATGCTGGGGACAAGACAAATCTCTTGTGGCTTCGCAGCTGCGCAGAATATACAGCATACTCATCCTGGTGGGGGTCAGCGTGTGGGTGATCTGAGACGCTGTTAGAAGGACGAAGAAATCAAAGGAACGACGTGCAGAAAATAACCAGCAAGAGAGCATCGCTGCACACCTCAGTGACACTCTCTCACTTCACTTAATTTTTTTTTTAATCACTCGACCCTTTGCACATAAACAACAGAGGAGGAACATGTACAACTACTCTCCACCACTAAGCAACACTTCATGCATTCATTTACTATCTTGAGGAGGTTTGATTTAGTTTTTTTGTTTGTGTGAAACGCGCCTGCTGGGTAGCAGAGGTGGATGACAGACTCTAAGTGCCCTTGTAAATGTACCAAGTGTTCCAGATACAAAGATCATTCCACAACAAGATTTATTCACGATGAGCTATTTCATCTTCATATTGCAGTCACAAGACCTTCTTGCAGTCGAGCACAAAGAATATTGAGCAACATTACCATGGAAACGGTACAGTGCTCAGAGCGCTATAGGTAATGGTAAATAGACTGAACCTCAACTTTCTGGATAACATTATCAGATACCAGATTATTTGTGGCATTCTTAACAGGACATGTTTTTATTAAACAAACTACTTAATACTTCATATGAAACAGAGATGTGCATGTGGGCGAGCTCAATCTACATAATATAATGCAGCAACTGGCAGACTACCTTGCCAAGAATAAAAGACGAAAAACCTCCCTGATTGTTCTTGCTTCTGCAAGGTCATATCTTGACTTTTCATTAGCATGGAATTGGTATGAATTATAGGGAATCATCTTAATAAAATGCACAGTGCTGAGAGGGTTCTGTCAAAGTAAAATATCCTTGACGCTGGGATATTTCCGCTGATTTGTGAACCCTGTCTTGCTCTTCGTTTATTGGCACCTTTAATCCATCTTCTATCTTATACTGTAACTCACTCATGTTATACGTAGAACCCATTATAAAAGACAAGAGGAGACGAGACCTATCCATTTTGCTGATCACTATTTAGCTCATTCCAGCCCCCCGCTAATGATCATAATTGAAGACAGTGCCGCCCGGGTGATTATTTGGCATTACCCACTCATTAATCAATTCATTTTACACTGAGATTAATGTGCTGACTGTGATCCTGGTGACCTCTGGTCTGCAGGGACCTCAGTGACGTGCTCAGGCCACGCTCACCTCCTCCAACAGACCATGCCGCTGGAACAACTGTACAGGAGGAATCTGGGCTATGTGGTAAAAAAGATAGAATGACTGATGATGTAGCTCGGGCTGACTGCCAAATGGAAAATAAAGATGTAATTAGAAAGTAAAATGAGCATAGATTTGCTACTGTACACATTTTGTATCGTGCATTCCCGGAGCACACGTAGCCACACATACAGTACACACACACACACAAATGGCTTTGTGCTCCAACAAACAAAAATCAATAACGATTTCACACAGCTAATCAAACATGATCTCTTTGGATTTTGGACAGGAAAGCAGTTGATTCGAATTGAATAAACCCTGTTCAGCGTAAGAAGCAGTGACTTTGCCCTCTCAGCAAGCCCAGTTTTATTGAACAGATCTGAGCTCATAGAGCCAGAGCCAGAAAAACGGAGCCTACAACACATTTTCTTTCTACTGCCCGTGCGTCTTGACTTCTCTGTGAGCCACTGTGTGTTCTGTTGCTGCATGATGCTCTCCTGTGTTCTTTCTCTAATCCGAGGTTTATGACACGGGCTGCACGGGTTCAGGTGTCTAATGGGAGTTCTGATGATGAACGCCAAGGCGTTGACACAAGGGTGATTTATAGTGCATTTGTCACTGGAGGTGTGCTCAGGCTGTGGCGCCCAGGGAGATGCCTTCCATCACATCTCATTTGCATTCACTCGATTTCTGTGCCGACAATGACTCACACCGCTAATGAGGTACCCACAGGACAGGAGAGCGCTCAGCTCACAGTTACACTAGTGTTTTATCCTTCACTGCAAACATGTGCGCAGCTCCTCACCAGAGTCTGCACGCGCAGGGAAGCTGTGTCAAGATACACGATAGTAGGTAGACGTGTTTCTCGTTACGCAGAGCTGTCTGGTTTTGAACAGAAAGAATATGAATTCTGTAAAAGCAGCTGTAACAGCCCACAATCATTCTGACTGTGACTTTACTTTTACATGAAATTGCACAGTTGCCCTGAATGATGTCCCATGTCATCACGTGCACACTACATCATGGACTGTTCCATCACACATTTTTGTTTTCATCAAAAAGGCACAAGACCTCACAGTCTTCCTTCTGGAGTCTGGGAGGGAGGGGCTGCGTCTGCAACACAGTGGAATTGCTACTTCTTTCATTTTACGCTACACTTTTACATCGTTGTTTTACCTATAAGATTTAATAACTTAGACGATTTTAGTTAGTTAAGTTTCTTGGTCGGGATATGCCGCAAATGTCGCTGCTAGCATAACCCGGCTTACTTTTCTCATGGGATAAAGCTAGCCAACATGGACTGCAGATGCCTGGTGTCAAGCCACTACCAACTACTGACCTTGCAATCAATATGCATCCAAGTTCAGGTTCCTAGTGGCTGTAAAATGTGGAATAGTGTGTTAAATGCATTATGTTTGCACAAAACTCCAAACACATGTTCCGGTAGAAAAACAGCTGTATCTGAATGTACCCATGTTTAGATGAGCACGTTTACATTACATCCATAAACACAGCAGAGGCTCTCCGCCATCCGGAAACTCAGGGCCACTCTGTCAGTTTCCTGTTCCACATGCTACTTCACCAAGCTCACTGTCAGCAAAATCACACACAGTGCCTGTAAAAATCATCGGTCCCCCTGCTCCCAACCTCACTGACACTGTCATCACACGCAAAGCACTCACCATTGCACACGACCCCGAGCCACCCCCTGAACTCATGCTTCACGCTACTCCCATCCGGCCCCAGCTACAGATCTATTTGAGCTGTAAAAAGGCATGCTACAGTAAGAGCTTCGTGCCATCTGCCATCATTACCCTCATCTATCTATCTATCTATCTGTCTGTCTATTTGTCTATCTATCTGTCTATCTCATGCACAGGTCCAGGTGCTGAGTCCAAAAGTGTAACTGTAGAACGCTCCCTTTGAAATGTCTATTTTACTACTATTGGTAAAATACAAATACAACAATACATAGAAATTTAAAATACAGCATTCAATGATGTGAATGAACTTTAAGTTGTTTTTTTGTTTTTTTTTGCATTAATTTACAAGTTGTCAAATCTGCATGCCTGAATCAGCTGACATGAGTGGATTCGTTTTGAGATTTATCCAACGTCCTCTGGTCCATAAATGTATGTTATGCTTACGTGCTGGTAGATGGCTGCCGCTCTCAACTGTTCGGTGCAATTCTGTGTTTTTTTTTTTTTTACTTTGGGTAAGCAGTTTATTCGATACATGCAGTTAAGTGTAGCCAGTGAGCTGTGGACACGACAGACAGACATACATAAACACATGAATTGTTATTTATTGTGCCCACAATAGTGGTGAAGAAATCTCTATGCTGGCAACTTTTTTTAACTGTACACGTTTTCCACTCAGAGGGGCCTGTAACTTTTTTCAGAAATGTAATATATAAATAAAACATTAACAATATTTCCCTACAGTAGGTTTTGCATTTTATGCACCCAACAGTAAGACACATACATACTGATACACGCTCCATTGTCTTTGTCTGAATATATGTATATGTATGTATACACACATATATATATATATATATAATTATGTTTTGATGCAGGTGCACTGTACTTATAATCAAGTCATATATACTATTGTTTTTGTTATGCAGCAGAATAAAAAGATACAATGACTTTCAGTCTATAAAAGACAATTTTATTACTTTAATACAATAATATTTAAATGAAACATCCTTAATGTGCATTTGCAAATCATGTTTTCAGTTGTGATGCACACATTTGTCAATACTACCAGGACTACTTTCCCTCCGTAGCTGTGGGAAACAGAGAAGCAACTTGAGGTTTCATCATTCAAAGCTCTACTGTGGACTCCCCCCTGCGTTCTTTCTGTCTGCCTAATAAATCCTGCCCCGATGATAATGCAGCACACCGCTATGAAAACGCCTTTGTGGAGTCAAAATGAGTGTGTAAATTGAAATTTACGAGTTCAATAACAATGCACGTCATCATTTGAATAACTTCCTTCTCATATTCTCTTTAGTCATCCTTCACAGGGGAAATAATTGTTCCATGGGTTTCCCTTTGAACAATAAACACCAAAGGCAAATGCTCATTTGAAAACCTTTCTGCGGAAGTGAAACATTGACCAATTTCCCTAATTATATATATTAGGTAGTGAAGTAATAAATCAATAAGTGTTTAGAGGTATTTAACTTTGAAAATCTATGCTCATGCTAACCCACAACTCCAATATAAAATGCCTTCCTCAGGGCTTCCATGGTTAATGCAAAACGGCATTATTATTAGTATGCTCGCCAAGATCATCCCGACATTATGTGAACGCAGCTCTTTGTTCTGTACGCGTAATTTTAGTTGATCCTAATTTAGACATCACATACTGTATCTAAACTGGGCCGTGCTCTCCTGCGGTGTGTGGCCTTTCAGTCACAGTGCCATTACTGGAGGAGAGCAGGCTGTGACAGCTTTAGTGGGTGGTAAAGATGTACGCATTCCCCCCACAGCAAGAGGTGCAGCAGTCCTCGCCGCTCTGTGTCTTTCCCCCTCCTATCGATCATGGGGCAGTTAGACCACAATGTCTGTCCATATGAAAGGTCACAGGATCTTTTTATGTCTCCGGCGTTACCGTGGACAGACACTAGTAGCCGCTTACATACATAAAAGCCTGTGGGGAGGCGTGTAATGCTCTGGATGTTCAACTACAGAGCTTTATAGGCCACCTTACTGAGCGGAAGGACTTTGAATCGCCTCACATATCCTCGCCAACAGTGACTTATTAAAAGCAAATGGCTCCGTTGAGGAAGGGAATACAGAGTTCATTTAATCCCTGCTTTGTACTAAAGTCGATGAAATTACTCTGTCCCCTTCACTTGGCAGCACGAATCAAGTATTAATTACAGTTAATCAAACTTTGCAGATTATAGAGGAATGTGGAAAGGGTCAAACATTGGACGAGTGCACTGCAAGTGTTCGCTGGCTCGCTTCATTCGAGGCATGTTGGTGCGTTTAAAGTGCTGAGCAGGCTTTTTCTGAGGTCGAAATTTTGGAGTATTAGCAAGTTATTAACTTCCCCTAATAGGAAAATCCTGCTCTTGGAATACAAACGAGGTGAGAGAGCAGTTAGGTGACAATGAGAACGTCGCTAAGGGATAATAATGATGTGCAGGGCGAAGCGGCCTCCGCGTCTTAAGCACTGGTCTAACGCCTACATGTCAAAAGTCCATCCAGAGATTTTTTTTTAAGTGTCTAGTCGTGAAATTGAAAGCCACAGGTCATAAAGAATTGTTATTTGTTGGAAAACCACCAGGGGACTCCCATTTGTGGCTGTAATGTGAGGTTCTCTTGATGAGAATGGCCATTTAATGATCATTGCTGGCTCATCAGGGTTGGGTCATCTTTATTCATGTCTTTATTGATTTTACAGGGATGATTTTGTAATTGTGAAAACATGCAGCGTCAGGTGCATAAATCACTTTCCTCTACACAAAAGATGGCAACTTGACCATTATGGATGGCTCTATTACATATTTGGATAAATCCTGTTGTCTTCATGGCTCTCCGTATAATATTTTATACAATTCTACCAAGAGGACTTTAATTCCTCTACTACTTGGCAGGGCTGTGTCTTACATTTTAGATGATTTTTTTTTTACACTTTCATGTCATTGTTGTTGTAAATTTAGCGACATGGCTAAAAAGCATTAACTCACTTTCCATCGAGTGCCATCATCAGATCAAACTTTTAACTTAGTTTATGACAATACTGTCAGAATTACTGACGGTACCATATCATAAGCATAATACAGCATATTACAGTCCCACTAGCATGGCTGTAGACTTTTGTTTTCCTTAAAGACATTACTTAGTGTGAATTATATGTCTGGATAAATACAGTGTATTATTCTTGATAGATGATGATACATCTCCTGAATTAACTAAACTAATTAAGTGTATTTAGTCATGTCTGGTGTTAAGTCTATGACAGAAAGAGATGTGATTATGTGAAGAGCATGCGTGCAAATAAAGCCACGTAATAGCTGATGACAAATGTGGAAGCACTGGATTAGAGTACACTATCCAAAACCATGACCGTGTTATATTGAAAACAATCAGGGGATGCATGACACTACACTAAATCAATTAAGCAATTAAAGCTGCATCTGCAATCTCACCAGATTTGGCTGCACAGCGGAGACAGCAATTAACTGGAGTAAAACACATTGTTCAGAGCTGATGACGTGTCAGTACGTGTCTCTTGTACATTCTGCGTCAAATGTTTGGGAAATGTGCTGTGTGACAAGAACAAAGTGAGTGAAGTACAGAACACACACACACACACACACACACACACACACACGTACAGATGGAAAGGGGGGTGGCATCAATTAGCAGACATGTTCCACTTTGCGTGTCGCCATGTTTTTGTAGCGTGTGGTGGAGTGCTCGCCATGCATCAGTTGGCCCCTTTACAAAACCTCTCAGAAATGCCATTAGAATCAGTGACCTTTCAAACACAACCAGCATGCTCATACACAACATTGTAAAGGCTCGGAAAGTCATTCACAATAAATTGGTTATATTGTATATGCATGTTTTTCACCTTTATTTCTTTCCGTCATTGCCACTGTTTCTCTAATAATACTGTATATCGGCAGTAATAACATCCATTCAGACTGGTCAAGATTAGTACTGAAGTCTCGAACCTTCACAGATCGCATTCAATTTCCCATTTTTCAAAATCATGGAGAACATTTAATATCACACAAACTGTATGTTCTGTATGTTTGTGCTATGTTCCAGTGCTTCTTTGAAGTTTTTTCAAGCCTACACTGTGGGAAATATTGAAAACCCAAGACACCAGTCTTTTACTCATAACATCAAATGAAAAGCTGTTCGTCGTTGTCTATGAAACAAAGCAGAGTCACTATCCAATCAGAAACAGGGCTTGAGCAGAAGGCTTGGCAAAATCACAAGACAATCTGGCAAAGAACAAAGGAAGGGAACTGGTATAAGTAGGGAAGTGGCTGAAGAGGGAAGGCGCGTACTGGGGAGCAGGTATGGATAATTAGACTCGAGGGCAGGAGCTGAAGAGACAAAACAGGTCATTTATGAAATAAAACAGGAAACTCAAACAAAAGACTAACAGGATGTTACAGATTCATTCTCGACCTTTTCTAAATTCAAGGTCCACTTACTTAGCTATTTTCTGAGATTTTGGCTGTATCTCACAGCCTTTGTCAGCAAATGGAACTTTTCTCAGGTGTCATGACGTGACCTAAATACATGACCTTGGTCCCATGATAAGGTGGTCATATATAGGGGGAGATTATAACCCCTGTCTCTGGCTACGTGATGACTCCTGAGCAAGTTATATTTACTGAAAAAGCCTGTGTGATACAGATGAAAGCTCTTGGAACAACATGACTAGAAAACATTTTTAATGAACATGTGTTCACTGGCTATGGATTTTAATGCTTTAAGCCACCTCTAACAGCATGGCTCTGCATGGCAGCATGGCCTGTCTGTCAGTCCACCACTTTGGTCCAGACCAAAATATCTCAGTAACCTTTGAATGGAATACCATGAAATGTGTACAAAATTATACAGATATTCATATCCTCCTCAGAAGAACTTGTCCTGACTTTTCATCTAGCAGGTCAAGTCATCAGGTAAAAAGTTCAGTTTCTCCAATACTTTGGTTTGTGGCCAAATACCTGCATGTGGTAAGGATGCAAACAGAGAACATATCCTCTTCAGAGCTCAATAGTTTCCAAAGAATATTTTACACCTACAAGCCTTGGGTTTAAAAGGAAAAGGAAGGAAAAGGAACATGTTGAACACGTTTACTTATTTTAATCCTACTGGTAATCTTCCAGGTAACACCTCGTGTTAATGCCAATTTAAAACATGAAGGATGGGAGCCAGCAGCCTCTGGGTGAGCACAGGGACACGCTCTGACTTCTTGTGTCCATATCAATCATCTCTTTGCAAAGTTTCTCATCTGGCACTAATCTCCTCGGGGGTTTCATTCTACAGAAAACACGACTCCCTACTTAGCACCACTAGACATCTAGAGTTACTTTCACTCGAGTAGCCCAAAGCTGCATGGGTAACTTATCTTACAGGAAACTGGCAATGTGTAGCTCAATGTTTCATTCTCCATCTTCAATATGGCACTTTTACTGCACTGAATTTGCCAAATGTAGGTAAAGAGATCATGATGGCCAGTCCTGGTGTAATCAGCACATTTCACCCATTGATCAGTTGATAGATTGGCTTGTAATTTCTCCTCTTACCACGGGAAGGAAAGTGTGAAACAGAGGCCAGAGCGTTCTAATTTGCCCAGACTGGCTCCCTCCGGTGGCTCAGACAGCACTGATGTGTCTCTAATTGATTTCCATGGCATCCTCAGATGAGCAGGAAAGGTATGCCATGTGTTGCACATTTGCAGGTTCCCACCAATAAAGGCTATGATGATTAGGGACTGCATTTAAGTTGTCCTCTATTCTCCTTCACATCTAATCAATCACACCAAGGAAGTATAAGTTAGTAAAAGCAAAATGTTAATTAATCATAGCAGTGTCATCAGCTTTGGTACAAGAGTGTGAAAATTGAGCTTCAATGGAGAGCGAACTGAAAAATGAGAGAGAATATAACCTTGTAATTTGCCTGCCTTCAGGTTTTAAAACACGTCGAGGCTGACTGATTGCACTTAGCATCTAAATCATCGCGCTATCATCCTCCCCAATAACAGGTGAGATAAAGCAGGTCATCAACTGATTAATAGGAAAGTTTGTTTAAGGACAGGGTTTTTCTAAATTACATAATTAAACACGCTTCCTGTATTTAAGTCTTTCAGCCGGTTTTGACAGGCCACTTAACCACCCAACTCCTTTCTCCAGCCAGGAGTCTACAAACAAAGCCCTGGGTGGATCCGAGTTTTCTTTTCCTCTTTAACTCTCAACAGTGTCATGCACGCAGCATTTATCTTCATGTAGTGAACTGGACAGCAAAGGATTTAGGAGGGCTACTCTCAATCCATCATAGTGCCAGATGCTCTTTTTGAATATTTAAAAGGCTATCTCGTTGTTCAAATAGCTCTGGCTTTGAAACCTTGCCAATACAGAAGCACAGGATGGATACTGTCATCATATATGAGGTTGAAGGACATGGATGGACATATTACAAAAATAAAGACGTCGTTATGTCTAAGCTTGCAACGTGGTCACTGCACATGTTTGCAGGTCTGTAAGAGAAGGAGTGGCACCTTCTTCTTTGCGATCAGAAGGAAGCTGGGATTAATCACTGACAGCTATTTGATCATCTGGTTATATCTAATCTTTATACCCGCATCAATAAACACATTAGAATGTTGTTGCCAATCGATGAGTGCAGACAGACGACCCTATTGGCCACGGCTGCCGCATCAGCAAGAGCCCGGGAGGTCGCTGGCGTCACGCTGCAAATTTCACCTCTGACCTCTTCGCCACGCATTCAGCGCTGACCCAACATTTATCAAACATTCATAGCTTAACAGCTATTTGCATCAGCACAAGACCTACAATCAATTCTGGGCTTCGAGAGAGGTTTACCAACTAGAGGGCTGTCAATAACCATTTAAGATTCACTGTAGATTTCCCATGCGTGAATCGACCTCCTGTGCCCCGGGTCTGCTGCAGGACACAGTGGCAGTGATCACTGATGATGCATTCCTCCGCTGTGGGCTCAGTCTGACTCAGATGTCTGGGTCGCAGACTTGTCTCAGATTCACCCACAGCCAGTTGTCTATTTACCACCTACACAACATCCACACCCCCATGTATATGATGACAATAGTCAGAGTTGCAGTGTTGTAGCATTACAGTGTGTGTATTTAGCTGTAATTCTTCTTTTTCTTAGCCTTAAAAGCCACAGATTTACAGTAGCTTCTCACTGTGTTTTTACTGACCATATTCATTATGATCAGCTATTAATATTTAGTGTGACACGCTGAGGTGATGATTGTTTCATTACCTTTCAATGACTCTTACAGATAAATACGGCCATTGGAAACTGGGCACAAACCACTCCACTCCAAACCAATTCAGCACGAATGGGGTCATTGTATATGTCAGCCGGCCTTTTATTACTGCCTAAATCAGTGGTGTCTGCCAGAGTTATCTTTTGGCAAACCTAAAGAGTAGCTGTATAGCTCAGAGAGGTCTGCCCAGTCAAAAGTGACGTTCCTGATGATACAAATCGTGCTGAGCGGTGCAACAGAAAATGGTGTGTGGTCTCAGCTGCAAAATCCCAGGAATCATTGAAGGAATTGATACGAGGTTGTTAGGACCTGACTTAATTTGGAAAGTTGCACTATACAATGAGCTCCTGATGACTTTTGAGGAACACACACACGCGCGCGCGCGCGCGCACACACACACACACACACACACACACACACACACACACACACACACACGCACAAGCCAACATAAACGGGAAAAATTAAAACAAACGTGTTTTTATTCCAAACTATCTCTTAAATGCATCAAGGCTTCCCTTTCAAGTCTCCAAAACCAGAAGCAATTAAATTTCCCTTGCAGTTATTGTTCATGCAGTGTAACCAGCATATGGCATGGAAGTTACAGTGGTAGCTATAGCTGACAATTCAGATCAATCAATAATAAACATATAGTTAAAGTGATACCTCTCTGACAGGGTCAAAGCTGAACATTATTGTCTTTATGGCTGAGCTTTGTTTTACTTTAGATTTTACAGGGGTACCTAATAAAGTGGCCACTGAGTGTATATGAAACAAATTCAATTAAATACAATTTCAATTAAATGCTACAATTTAAACAATGTATAAGAAACTCAACTAGCCTGTAACATGGCTGATTTACCCATTCTCTAGGGTGCGCGCCTGGAACAATAAACTAATAAGAAAAATCAACATACTTGAAAAAGCTACCATTAGAATAAGTAAAATCTGCTTCTGTCACTGAACGAACACACTGGGTAACGTTAGGTATTAAGGAATACCTGCAGGGCTGCTGCTGTAATTTGGGATCTGGGGGAGTGGGCAGTCTGCAGGTTGGACATCATTATCATCATTACCAGTGAAGAAGCAGCGTCTGTTACGTTGTGCAGCTTTCTGGGGCATTTTAATGTCCAGGACTTGCTTTCTTACATATTGTTTATGTATTTTTACCTTTTACAACTTTTCTCTGAGTAGATGTAGCTCTCTCCTGCATTGTGTTTACTTTATTTGCTTCATTTTGGTGGCCTGACTGTCAGAGCATGAAAGCTGGTCACTGGAAGGTCTCCCGTCTGGTTCCCCTCATGCATCCATGGGCGCTCTCAGTGCCAGTGTGGGGCTGAGCAGAAAGACTACACAGGGGAGGAGCACTGATTTCTGTTTCATCAGCACTTTGAGACCATTCTGTTTGAAACAGAACAAATCAAGGTTGTGGACTGACAGACCAACATTGCCATTCTTAGAGCTACTTCACTAGCATGGCTAAAAGTAATTGGAAGCTAGCATTGTCTGGGAAAAATAATATACCAGGAGACTTTATGGTCCAGACAATGAACAGCTACACAGAGAACAGAGAGCTGCAGAACGTGGAACATGTTAAGATAGATGATTAGCTAGAAAACTTACGCACACTTTCATTGGGGTCAACCAGGACTACGTCACGTAAAAAACAGCTAAAAAACAAGGTCTGATAATCTCAGCACTAATGTTAGAGTGTTGCTTGCTCCCTCAGCAGAGAGTAGAGACTCAGCGTGAAACCAGTTATATTCATAATAAGGTATATCTCCATCTGGTCACCTCTTACAGCTTTTTAAGCAAGCAATGGATGGATGGCAATGGATGCTGATTTAACAGAGCGCCTGGTTGCCAGGTTGATGGTTGCTAGTGGTTCTCATTTTGTTACTCAGACAAGTGATCATGATAAATTCATGTAATCCATATTAAAGCCAGAAGTGACAATCTGACAGTGTCGGGTGTATCCAGTCCTAATGGAGGTCTTTTGAACCTGCTGTAATGACAAATGACCGGTTAGAAGTTCTTTCCTTGCAGGCTGATTTATTTTGATCTCAGTGAAAGATTTGTTGCCAGTTAAATGCACCATAAAACATGTTTTTGTTTTTGTCGAGTGGGTCATACTTCTGTGCAGAAAATCTCTAAAGGATTGTTTCCCCTTCTATCCTTGTAGATCAAGTCTAAATAAAATTTAACAAGGCCCAGTCTTTTGAGCACAACTTTTAATTAGTAGTGAGGGTCAATCTGGCTGTCAAGAGTAACTCCCTCTGATAAGCCCTCAACCAAGGCTGTATCATTATCCCTTATAAAGCGCCTACCTTCCTCTGCTGGAATGCTGCCAACAGAAATGGAGCTGCTGCAGGTTTTTCTGGATCCGTGCGCTTCAGAGCAGAGCGAGTCTCTGGAGATATGTGGTGTGTGTCAACAATGCTGATTCCATTTGTTACATTTTCATGGGGTTTGTTTGTGCAGCTCCTTTTAAAATGGACAGAGAGAGAGTCTGTGTGTGAATGTGTTAAAGGAAGGTGGCTGAGACCTGGGAGAGCAGAGAGGGATTCAGATGAAACAGACCGAGGGAGGCGTCCTAGTCATCACCATTGCAGCACAGTGCATATTTCCAGCCCTGGAAATGCTCTCATATTAATTTTATGCTACCTGTGTTTGAGAAGCTCAGACAGCCAGGTGATAAAATTCCTATCTCAGGAATGGCAAGGTAAGAGGAACTATTGAGTCGACCTGGGATGAAGACAAACCCTGATGGCTTTCCTAATTGACCACAGGAGAACGGCTGGGAATCACCTCTAGCATTTTAGCTCCAGCCAGAGGGATCAAGCAGGAGCTCTTAGCTTAACTGCGTTATGCCAGATGACATGGACTACCTAAATACCAGCAGGACTCATCCATCCTATTACATTTTCTGCAGTGTTTAAGCTAGGCAGGCCACGTTTCATTCAAGTGTTAACACCCCCTGTCATGTTTGACAACAGCACTTTGATAAATATGCAGCATTCACTCCAAGTAGGTTCATATTCAGAACAGAATAGTATTATATAATAATACTGCAGCTCTACCTCCTTGTCTGTGGAAATATGTGTGAAGATCCTGCGCGAGTCAGACCACGATCAAAACTCTTGTATAAATGAACTCACTGAGCTTTGATTTAACCTCTTCTTTTCCCAGTTTTATTCATGAGCTTTTGTAAAATGAAGACTCCCCCCACCTTTTCTTGTGCCTGAGGGAGGTTATTCTTAAGGCTGTGTATTAGGTTTCTTTGGTCGTTTGCGCATAAATTAATTAACACCGACGCTAATTTCAGCGGCATTGCAGTGAATCCTCCTAAGGCGGGCACCTCTCTTTCCATCCAGTCAGCGGAAAGCACATCAGAGCTGCTTCCGAGACTCAACTTCAGAGCACAGAAGCCACAAATGCACTACAATAACTTCAGGAAATAAAGCCTTCATGTTCAAATCAAGTGGGCCTCGCGTGAAAAACGAATCTTCCACTCTCTGAATGTCTCTGACCCTCAGCAGTTATGACACTTGTCATGTCGTCTACACCTTTTCTCGAGACCCTCTGAGGACAGCCTCTGTATGCCTTTCAGCGTTTCCTGCAGGGATTAATATGGAACCTAATATGGTGACTGCAGCAGGGAATTAATACAAAGGCTGCTCCATAAGCTTCCTAATACAAAGTGCAGGTATACTAATCTCCTGGCATATGCTGTGCCATGAAGCAGTGTGATCTCTGCTTTGATTTGGCCTGTGTGAGTCACCCTGGTACTCATGAAATTGTGGATTACACTCAGGAGGATTGTGTAATATCCGTGCAGTCACTGTGTGAAGGCATATAGGGCATAGTGTTGCCTGAGCACATATGGACGTTTGTGTTGCCATTTTCACAAGGTTACTTTTATATGATACTCTGTGAGCAATTAATCACTTCTAATTTAAATTTATTTACCAGTACATTTGATTTGAACTTTACAAACTCATTGAAGAGTTCTGAAGCAATCCTTTTGTTGCAATAACATGCATGCACTCTTTTGAATCTTAATCATTCTCTCAATCCTCAGTGCAGTTCTTTGATCACAACATTTTTAAATGAAACTGCATAATGCAGGAATTTCCAGTTAATAAAGCACAATGCATGGTTCACAAGTCCTTGTTTCACTTTGCTGAAAAACACAGAGGGCACAATGTAACCCAGAAAACAGCTTGGTATTTTTCTGCCTATTAGAAATGTGCTGCGCTTTTGTTTTTCCCAATTGTACTCGGTCTCACGTAGAGGATATGCATAACAGCGACCGCCACAAAGAAAGCGTCTATTAAAAATTGAAGCCACGAACCTTTAATTTGCAGCTTCCCTCAAATGCAAGTCAAATGTCTCCTTTACAGTGCAGAGAGAACACTGTGGAAGTCACTGTTAGTCACTCGTTATTAGACTACTACAGGAAGAATGTACAAGATTTGTGCTACTGACATTGAAATATTTCTACAATAAGTCACAAACCCTTGCAGCATCAAGTGGTGCTTTTTACACTTGTGGCAAACTGTATAAAGTCTTTCTCGCTGGGCTTTTTAATTGAATGCCTTCCTTCAATCGTTTCTCTGCTAGATGAATAATGTTGACTTGCAAATGGGATTCTCTTGATTATACTCAATTCAGCTTACCATGTCCGACTTTGCTCTAATTGCTTATCAGTACATGCTCGGGTCAAGGTGCTCAGCTAGAAAGTGAGGCAGGTCTGGGAATTCAGCCTTCTCTGATGAAAACGTCTAAGACTGAAGTGACAGCTTTATGGATTTTAACAGCAAAGAATGACTGCTCTGGTATATTAATTAATGTATTATCTCAATTGAATTGTTGCCAGAAATGTTCTGCTGTCATTTTACATTTCCTCAGTTAAAGAGCGGGAGAGAAGATTGTGTGTGTGTACCACCTTTTCATTGTTATCTCATTTTTTAGCATTAGATGTGCCCGCTTGCTTGATATGACAGGACATTCATTACAAGATATAATTCTGCAAACTGACACTCTTTGCTTCTGGATTCAAGACTCAAAAGGACATGCACATTTTAAAGAAGATAAATAACTTTATCATGCCTTGTTTTAACCCATCGTTGACAAAAGAGGAGATTTCACACATACAGATGATTTGAGAAGGGGAATCTATCTTATATCTATCAGCCTGCTAATCATGCACCTTTTCTTTTACAGAAAAATAAGTTCTACACGTGCAATAGTTTGATTTAAAAAAAAAAGAAAATGCAACAGCAACCTAAATCCTTGACACCAAATGTAATTTAATTGAGGACAAATTAAGGTTTTTTTTTTTTTTTCTGATGATCTTTATTTTGCTGATAAAGTGATGTACAACTAACATTACCATCTGTGTGTAGAATAGACATATATACGTACTTATAAGCAGCTGGACATGTGTATTATTCGACTAACTAATTAACCCACGACCAGAAAAAAACAAGACCATAATTTTCATTCCATGTTGATCATTTAGGCAAATTTACTTGTAAGGCTGCATCGTCTCTGCAGTCTCCACGTGTCAAATACACCTGGGAGTTTTTACTCTTCAAACACAACTACATGACTACCGTGCACACACCAATTTAAATCTGACATGATTTTCCTCTTTATACCAAATATGCATGAAGACAGACTAATCCTTATCCTCTCAGAGGGTAATGAAGGAGAAAGAGACAGGCAGGAATCCATTAAACAGGGCAATGTAGTGGTTTAAGCTCAAACCCACGTAAAGCATTTTGTTTTGACAGGTCACACATGACCAAACAAGCAAATCCTGTGACATCAACCAGGCAGGTTGTTGCAGTATGATGCAGCAGCTAATTGGGAAAGTTTGGAGGGTTAGAAACTGAGGGTTCAGAGTTGTACGGCTGAAGTTAACATGATCATTAAAGTTGAAAAACACCGAACATTTAACAGATTTACTTGTATAGCCAGAGGTAATTTGTGCAAACATGCCCTGTTTTCAATACTGATGCCTGGTTTCAGGCTTTTTATAGTGACACTAAAAGCTGAACAATATGCAAGGATTGCATATGCAGGGACACATTTTCCCAAACAGATAAATATGACAGCTGCAATGAACCGTGCCTTGCTCTTTTGCTGCCAGATTTCATGGATTTACTGTACAGCTGTGCTTGTACACTCTGAAAAAGATTGATATTATTGCAGTTCCAATAATAACACCAATACTACAGGCAGAAGTGCACCTTAGAAGACTTTGTGAGAAGCAATGAGTCTGAGTATACACGACTACTAAGTTTTATGGTTTAGCGGAAAATATTTATAGTACGCTACTCAATGAGCTATGGTGTCTCATACTTGATATCATTCAATAAATAAACACAATGTTAAACAGTTTTACATGAGTTTAATTAAGGATTAACATTTGGGCAACTTGATTCCCAATTCTGGGTCATAGTAATTATGGACATGCGTACTAATGCTAGCAACATCCACACAGAAGAGTTAGCTAGCTAGCTAGCAAAGTGTCAAGACAGCAAGTAAGTGAGAGAGGAGACGAGCAATGGACTGCAAACACACACGCGGGTTTCAGAAGCTTACTTCTTACTTAAAGAAGCAGCTGAGAAAGACAAAGACAAAAAAAAAAAAAAAAGAGTTTCTTTAAAAACAAAGACAAGATAGCAAGCCATAGGCTGTTCCACTGAGCTAATGCTAGCACCAGTGTGCCATCCAAGGCCACTGCATGTAAGTAGAATGTATTTATTAAGTGTGTTTATAAGGCCTAATCACAGACATGAATAATGTTGTCATCATGGCGGTGGGCCATCACAGGTAATGTTTTCATCCGTTATTGTGCCAATATGTTAAGGTTGTAATTTTTGTCAAAGTGCGCCGTCACTGATGTTTTCGTCAGATATGGTGCTCCAACACCAGATTTTGTCTGGTCTATCATATTGGCTTTGCTATTACCATTAGACTACTCCTCTGCAGCCTGTGCAGTGCATTTCGCTGTTGCTGGTCGCTTTAAAGCTGCATGCTTTCACTTCTGTCATTCACCACTGACTGTCATGGAGGGGAGTGTAGGCAGCAGGGAAAGGACCCAAATGCAGACATGGCAGGCAGCCGGGGGCAGTTCACCGATTTCTGTGTAACAAATGAGCTTACATGCAGGAAATGCAGGTTGAATGGCAGGCAGAAACACAGGCAACAAGAAGTCCAAATCCAGAGACAAAACACGAGGGGCAAAACAGAAACTAAACACAGGGCACGCAGTCCAAGCAGTAGTATGAATGGTCAAGTGAACACTAGGGAACAGGTGTGGCTGAACAGACAGGAAGGGTGTCAAAATAAAACAGGAAACACACCCCACGGGATGTAACACTGACATTATGTTAGGTCTGATGGTGATGGGCAGGCGCGCTTTGACCATCTTGCATTGGGCCTGGCGCTGCCTCCGCAGTCTACTGGCTGGAGGTGCAGATGTTTCATCAGTACTGAAAGGACATCAACTCAGATTAGTCTGAACAGATGAGAAAATTGGCAACAGGTCATTTCGGGTTACTAAGGGATCAATGTAATTACTTCACCAGAGAAGAGGATCAATTAGTTTCATCAGTGCCCTCTGCCACTTAATTAATTTTCTAATCCTTTCTGAAATTGTGAAGTGAGGTAACAGAAAAGGCATGTTTTTAAAGAGGACCAATGGGACCAGAATAAGTTTAAGTGCAGCCTTTCAGAAATGTAACAAGTCAGACAAGACCTATAGATACAATAAGTTAATACTTAGTAATCTATTGCTGAGTAGCTGAGAGTTCTAGAGTTTCTGTTTATTGTCAGTAAATATTCAGCAGTTTCAGTTGAGGCAACCACTGGACAGAGTGCAGATAGAATTTAATCACTAAATGACAAAACCATATCAGAGAGAAAATCATCCAGTCTTTCTCTGCAATGATGCAAAATATTGTGAGCAACGCTGAATGAAGTCGAAGAGGGCCAAACAGTGAAAGCAGACTGCGTAGGAGCAGGAAGGATTGGTAAATTCTTGGTTGAGGATGGTGGTGAATTTTAGTCGAGGACCCATTCTGTCTGTTTTTGTTTTTGTTGTTGTTTGGTTTTGTTTTGAACAAAAGGCTATTGTCTGAAGATTCACGGATGAAATTGGGTCTGTTGACTGTAACCAGACAGCAGAGCAGTTTTATCTGCAGCCTGTCTTGGGTTGGCTCATTAACAGAAGACACAAGCTGCTATTTCTTTTTTTTTTTTGGCTGAGCAGAAATCTTTATCTTGGCTCTCTGCTGTGCTTGGTTATTTGTTTGTTTGTTTACTTGTGTTCATAGATTCAATCCTGAGAGTAGATAGGAGAGAGTCCGCGTGAATGTTTATGGCCTGGATTATTTTCCTCATTTGAACCCTCTAACATATTCATTGTTACCATTTTGAGCGCTGCACAGAAAAGCCAAACTCCTCGGAGGAAAGACTGGGAATGAAAGACTCGTCACTCTTGTTATCAGACGGATGGCAGTTTTAATCTTGTACGTGTGGCGGCGTCTATTAAGGAATCCCATTTAGATTTTTATGAATTATGTATACATGCTTTCTTTGTTGCAGAGAAGGGCCTGGTGCTGAACTATCACATCGCATTTAGAATTGCATCTTCTAACTGAAAATTGGAAGGCGATGTATTTACTGTATTAAAGATAAAAATAAAAGTATAACTGCAATAAAAGAACACACCTGAAAATGTTAGGATGAAAGCAGCATGTCCACCAGACAAAACGAAATTGTAGGATATTGAATTTTTCTAAAACCACTTTTTGTCATTTCCTGACTTTCAAATGATAGAAACTTTAACCGTTTCTGTGTTCTCAAAATCTTTTTTGCAGGCAATAACAGCCCTCATGACTTTATCCACAAGCATCAGGTGAGCACTGCTTTAAAGGATTTTGGGAAATGCCTTTATAATACATACTCACAGTTATATGAGAAGATTGATACTCCTCGCCTCTCTGTACGATTATTATGAATATGAATATGATTAGAGTAATTGCCTCACTAAGTTATACCTCATTTAAGGCTGTTATTTAGGTAGTCTCGCATAGCCAGACCAATCTCCACAATTCCTTTTAGAGCTGGAGAAAGGTCTAGCTGAACTCATTATCATTCTATTATATAGGGAGAAAATGCCGTGTTTGTATTTCTGAGAAAACAGCGTTGACTGTCGGCTGGAAATCGTAAAACAAACAGCTGTCTCTCGTGTTAAAGGAGTTGTTTAGTTGAACCTTTACAAATCAGGTGTCCAATTTGTTCCCATGCTGTTCCTTCAGACTCGTATTCAGATGTAACACACTTTGTGCTAACCTGATTTGGATTCATGCCAGTAAGTCGTATTGGGAGCGTTGAGACAGGCTGGGTGAACTGTGTCATTAGTGGAATGCAAGGTTCACTCACCTAGCCATTCGATCAATAGGGATGTAAGACATCTGCAGTCGAACATGTAGTATCATTTAGTACCATCCTGTGCTTCTGGTGGAAATAATATGTTGTCCAGGTCAGAATTTACAGGCAAACAGTTTTGAGGAATCTGAAGGGAGCTGATTCACGGTTACTCGAGGACAGAGTGGAGAACTGACATGAGAAACAACAGTGAGCAAATGGGGAAATGTCAGGTTGGTAATTTTGGTTTCAATTTTTAATAGCACCCTGTGTGTCAGTGCAAATGAGACGTGACAGGATGCCAGGCTTTTATTGACCAGTTGACATTTAAACCATTAGAGGATTCCCTGCCTTATCCAATCATCCCCTCTACACACAAATGTTGCCATGCAGTTCTCAGAACAGACCACACCCTCCCCTCCCCTCGCCGCGCTGTCAGCCTCACCAAATATCAAGTGTTCCTGCCGGTGACACGCTCTCAAGGGCAAGGACAAAAATTTGAATAAGGACACTTCACCCTAAACGCTGCAGAGCTTCTGGGGCATGCAACCCTGGGACACACCGCTCTGAAATACTGTGTGGACAAACTCGTTTTTTGTGTTTTTTGACAAGCGAGATTTATTCATTCTTAAATTCAAAATCATACTGAATTTCCTGTAGACAAAAATGAACTTGGCTGGTTCAGACACAAAAGGAAACACAGAAGCCAAGTTTCTAATCTGCTAATCTCAGACTGACTGTATTGATGTTGTGACACTACTTTACTTCAGGTTAAAGACATTCTTTGCCCCAAGTTCTTTGCATCTGATGAGGTACAAAATGGTAATCACATGAGGCTTTTGTTTGTTTGCTTTCCCCCATCAATAAAATCCTAAAGGGAGATTTTAATCTTCCATCCAATCCTGTCATCCCGACAACAGACAGAAGCCATGCAAATTGTGGCAGTAAAGCAATTTTTCACTGTCAAATTGACTGACAGACCTTTTAATATAACGACTGACTTCATGTGACAGCTAATCATGTATTCTAAATCTACTCAACAGCTGTAAAGCATTTCTGTCAGCATTGTTTGAATTTCCCCTCTGGACAAAAACATTTCTGCTGCATTAAATTTCACTAAAATGCAAAAAAAAAAGGATTTTTGTCCTGCTAATCCAAAATGGCAAGAAAGAAAACAAAATTGGGGCTTTTAAGGTCATACAGAATATTGATTTTGAAGCTCCAGCCATCCCAAATTGGACCCCCCTCTGGCAGCATTTTTGGACAAACTGAAATGAACCCAGCAAACAGCAAGAGCAGCCACCACTTTGTCGTTTTTTATATTTACTCTGAAAAATACAGGCACCATCAGATGCATTAAAAGCGCAGAGAAAAGTGCTGCATACGACCACATTCTCCAAATGAATGAATGAATGAATAAATAAGGGAAAATATGGACTATAAATGAGCCACACAAAATGTACTTAAGAGTGTGCAGAGTTTAAGTTCTGCACGTGAATAACAACAATGAGGAGGCCAATAAATAATGCAACACTAAAAAAAACCTAGCAAAATATATGCAAAATAAATGGCAATCACTAAACAAACTCATCCAAAGATTTTATCAGCATAAAACAAACATATTTCATTATTAACTAGTAGGATCTCGGCTATCTCTGTCTATTTAATGCTTAATACGAATTAAATGAAGAATTATCAGCAGCTTTTAAACATCTGTACTGTAATGTTTATGCTTCTGGTGGGCTGACCTGAGCACTTGATTAATATCTTTATACATAAGGAAGTGTGAAACAACAATTAATAGGATGAATGTTTATTAGCACATGCACACACTGCAATACTTGAAGAACAGCAGACTTCAGGGGCTCTGAATACACTTTAAAAAAAGACCTCAAGTATCAATTTATATTTGTGGCTCCTTGCCATATAAACTCTGGCTGTCACATACTGTAAGCTTGGTGCATTTAAGATGCTGTTTTATGAAGCTGCCAAAGCTCCACTGTTGCTTTCGCCCTTCCCTCAAACTGCCTCACAGAAAACTCTACCATGAAGATGACGGAGGTATTTTGCCGTATTAAATGGAACACATTTGGCAAAAATGAAATTGCTCAGATAATGATTGCGTTAGGTTTGTGTGTAATGATGTTAAATGACTGCTTTGGCACTGCAGGAAAACAAAGATACGTTTCAGTGAGGAAGTGGCGTGTTCATTTTCTGGTTCTTGACAACGTGTGTGACTGAGAAAACACCTTTTCTTATTAAATGGCATGTGTCCTATAAAGTAAACACTAACTCACACAATGGCCTCCTGTTCTGTATACAGGAAAAGCAACCTCAGCTAGAATTATATGCTTCACAGCTGGTACACCTGCACTTGTTCGTGCTCACTAATATTTGCATTTCAATGAGGCGAATGCGTATTTAAGTTTTAATTAGACAAATATTGTCCACATCTCCATCCTCTTGTGATTCATTATGGGAGGATTATTTTCTGATGTTTGTGATTTTTGACTCACACATTCACACGGGCAGCATGTGCTGCAAAGTTAATACTAAACAGATTTACTACATCTGCATGTTGCATTAGTTTGTATCTCCAGGCTGTTTCTGGGGTGCCCTTATGAAGGAAACACACACACACACACACATACAAAACCATCCATGGCTGCAATTGTCAGTGGTGAAGCTAATTAGCTAAGAAACACTGTCTTCTCAATGTCTTTACCTTTATTTCTTGCCCACACATTATGCTCCCAAATGCCAGCAGATGATACTACAGTATGCTACCAATACAATACAGTGCTAACAGCTAAAAAATGACAAAGTTGTGTTTGATATAGTGAATAAAGTTAATATGGGGAACATTTTGCCTGTTTACACATTCAGTAGACACGGAGCAACATTACTTATTTGGAGTCGTGTTTATGTCCACCTGATGCATGAAAGTCTGATATTCACTCTCCCTGTACCTCTCACTTGCCCACCACAAGCTCCTGAGGGATAGCTGCCTCTTTAGCTGCTAAATGCTCCGCTATGTTCACTAGTGTGTTGATAATTTTGCAGGAAACAACACACAAACAAAAAATTAAAGGAACACTTTTTAAGCAGAGTGTACCATCAAGTCAGTTAAACGTCTAGTATATTGATCTGGTCAGTTAAGTAGCAGAGGGGGTTGTTAATCAGTTTCAGCTGCTTTGGTGTTAATGAAATTAACAACAGGTGCACTAGAGGAGCAACAATGAGACGACCCCCAAAACAGGAATGGTTTTATTCCCCTGCACATCTTTTCAGAAATCCTTTATTCGTCTCACAGTGGAGAAATGTACAAATTTTTCTGACTGTTTTCACTAGTTTTGCATTTGGCTAGTGTCAGTGTCACTACTGGTAGCATGAGGTGACACCTGGACCCTACAGAGGTTGCACAGGCAGTCCAACTCCTCCAGGATGCCACATCAATATGTGCCATTGCTAGGTTTGCTGTGTCTCCCAGCACAGTCTCAATAGCATGGAGGAGATTCCAAGAGGCAGGAAGTTACTCTAGGAGAGCTGGACAGGGCCGTAGAAGGTCCTTAACTTAGCAGCAGGACTGGTATCTGCTCCTTTGTGCAAGGAGGAACAGGATGAGCACTGCCAGAGCCCTACAAAATGACCTCCAGCAGGCTACTGGTGTGAATGTCTCTGACCAAACGATCAGAAACAGACTTCATGAGGATGGCCTGAGGTCCCGACGTCCTCTGGTCGGCCCTGTGCTCACTGCCCGGCACCGTGGAGCTCGATTGGCATAGAACACCAGAATTGGCAGGTCCGCCACTGGCACCCTGTGCTTTTCACAGATGAGAGCAGGTTCACCCTGAGCACACGTGACAGACGTGAAAGGGTCTGGAGAAGCCGTGGAGAACGTCATGCTGCATGTAACATCGTTCAGCATGACTGGTTTGGTGGTGGGTCAGTGATGGTCTGGGGAGGCATATCCATGGAGTGATGCACAGACCTCTACAGGCTAGACAACGGCACCCTGACTGCCATTAGGTATCGGGGTGAAATCCTTGCACCCATTGTCAGACCCTACGCTGGTGCAGTGGGTCCTGGGTTCCTCCTGGTGCACTCCTGGTGCACGCCTCATGTGGCGAGAGTATGCAGGCAGTTCCTGGAGGATGAAGGAATTGATACCATTGACTGGCCCCACGCTCGACTGACCTAAATCCAATAGAACACCTCTGGGACATTATGTTTCGGTCCATCCGACGCCGCATAATTGATTAATGCAGCATTATGTTAATTCTCCTATCCTATTGCTAATTTAGCTTAGGCCTTAGCACCTAGCTGCACCCTGAGAACAAGCCAGCACTTATTATATTTTTTCTTCAACAGCCAGTTGATATATTTCATGGAAAAATGTGTTGCATCTTGCAGTTGGGGGGCCCGCGCCGGGGGGGGGGGGGGGGGGGGGGGGGGGGGGGGGGGGGGGGGGTGGGGGCGGGGGGGGGGGGGGGGGGGGGGGGGGGGGGGGGGGGGGGGGGGGGGGGGGGGGGGGGGGGGGGGGGGGGGGGGGTGGGGGGGGGGGGGGGGGGGGGGGG
>JAVQJF010048041.1:0-10916 GCA_036023855.1 Gadopsis marmoratus
GATTTAACATTTTTTGAGTGACGAAGTATGTCGATTAAACAGTTATTTCTGTAAGTTGATGTACAACAAACAACTGCCTTTTTTTTGTCACTATTTGTCATGGACGTAGCTAGGTGGGAAGATAACCTCATTCTTAATCCTGCTTACGCAACTCTGATTGGTCGATTGTTTCATCGTTGAACACAACAAACAGACCTGTTTGAATCTCTGAACAAATAGGAGATTTGAGCAATGAATCCAAAGACTAGATCTTTGCCTTACATTAACTAGGCAGCCTAAACCTGACAACATGTGGGATGCAGGATGCAGACCCCAGCCTCTGATATTAAAGTCCTGTGCTTTGTGTGTCCGATCATCCACCCAGGTCCCCTCCCTTTGACTCTGCACATAGTGAATGTGATGCCGGCCACAATCTGCCAGGAACGGCGGGGTGTGGAGGAGGGAAAGAGGGACCCAAAGGCGGATTGCCGGAACGCATAGGTTTTAATGAAACGAAACAACTAAAAAGGCACTTACAAAAGGTAGGGCCACAGGGGAGCAGATCTCAAAACGGTGCTCAACGCAGAGACCATCCGCACAAACAACACACCACATAGATATAGACAATGACGCCACAGAGAACCAGTGAACTGAACACACTTACATACACAGGACACTAACGAGGGGATGGACCACAGGTGAAACACTTCAACAATCAGGGAAACACGAGGGAGGCTGAGAACTAAGGCAGTAAACCACACAAGACAAGCAACAGAAAACACGAAACAACCATTCACACCGACCCGGGGCGTGACACAATCACTGTACAACGTGCTGTCCTGTCTTTGTGCTGATGTTGTGGCTTTGTTTCATTGCAGACGTTACACAGTTCATGTGTGATGTCACGTAGCTGTTAATACAGACTGAATCCACAAACTGCTTTGTAAAATCAGTCAGAACTGCTTCATATCCATCATAACAGAAGTAGGTTATACTGACTGGATCATATAACAATATTATAAATTATACAGTACAATAACCACCATCATGATGAGATGTTTTGTGGGTTAGAAAACTAGAAGCAGGAATATTTTACAGCCTTTTGTTACTTGTGTTAGCCAGCCCATCCACCAGCTGCTGGTGGTTAATATGGCAGCAGGGTAGAAAGTAAAGCAGTGACTTTCAGCGAGCAGAGGTAGTGATGGTGAGTGAGGCGGTACACAATAACTGTTAAGATCTAATCTATCATTAGAAGAAGCTGATCTGCTTGGAGGCATGGCATGTGAAACATTCTCTCTTTGGATCAGGAAGTCAGCAAAGCGAACAAACAGAGAAATAACATAACAACATAATCAGATTATCCTAGATGGGTGGAGGGGGGTGGGGTGGGGAGTGTCTGGTAATGTTGGGATCATCAGCTGCTGGATTTTTTCCTGAACAGGAGAGATATGTGACGTCCTGCTGAGAACAGATGTATAGCTGCAACTGGGTAAACACACAAAGGGTTAATAAGCTGCCACACCCCCCCGGTGCCGGGCGTCACATGAGCCTGGGCTGTACTGGGACTGGGGGGAGGGTGGGGGGTGGAGGAGGAGGCTGGACCTCCGTGTGTCCCACTGGGACAAAGTCGGCTCCACCTCCCCCTCCTTCCAACCACTACCACTCTCTCCCAGAGTG
The DNA here is from genome assembly GCA_036023855.1 of Gadopsis marmoratus. Lineage (NCBI taxonomy): Eukaryota > Metazoa > Chordata > Actinopteri > Centrarchiformes > Percichthyidae > Gadopsis > Gadopsis marmoratus. The sequence continues at coordinate 1,657 of JAVQJF010048041.1, forward strand.
CTGGGGCTTTAAGTCCGTCTCCCAGGTAACACACACACACGGAATAACAGGCCCTGCAGTACAGAAAGCGCAGGGTCTTGTTAGCCAACAACCAGGCGTGAAATCACTGCACCATACTCCCACCACGATGAGTCCATCTATACCTCCCGGTTTTCTTTGTTCCTGCCTGTGTGTGTGAGTGTGTGCTGATGATGAGTGTGTTTGCTGGTTTTCCTCCAGGCCATGCAGAGCTATATCTTTGACTGGGCTGGCTGTCTTTTGTTTAGACTCCTGTGCAGCTCAGCTCTAACACACACCTCATGCTGCGCATCCTAAACACAATATCAGAGAGCGAAGTTAACTTTGCTGACTTTAAATGAGAAGGTCTTTATTGGAACATTTCCACACACCTGTTACTGTGCACATTTGGAATCTGCACGTAAAAAAGCTGAGGGAAAATGTCTGGAGTGTGAAAAGAAATCTACATTGTGTAAATATAATCTTTTCACTTGCTGAGGTGGAAAATGTGCCCATTGATAGCTCATTGTTAGATTGCTGAAGAGATAACAAGATAAAAGCTGATAGCTTAAATAAATTATGATGTTGTACGACATGCTTCTGCTTCTTTTTCTCATAAAAATGATTATATTGTATTGATTGTTACTATATTGAAATGTAGACACAGTGTCGATATAGAGAGCCAAAGTCTTGGAACAGCTGTTGCACTTGCTTGTGTAACTCAGTGCTATCTTTGAGGGTTTCTGTCTTTGTCTTTCTGAAAAAGTCAAACATGGGGTTTACTATCTGTATTTTAAGATACATGAGTATCTAGTAGTTGATATTAAAATAAGAACCCTTCACAATTTTAAATCGCTAAACAACAATTTATTTATTAGCATTCACAAGACTACAGTTCCCATTTCTAATGTCAGATTGCCAACTTTTTAGCTGTAATCTCTGCTGTCTGAACACATGCACTGTTCAGCTGTCCCCATCTATTCTCATTGCTCTCCACTTACTTCCAACAGTTTGGGGCTGATGGGTGGGAAATGGTGATTGTTAAAGGCTGCTGAAAACAATCTCTTTTTATGTAAATTGACCATCCCTGTCGGGCTGAATTATTATAAATGTCATATATTCTTAACATACACAATTCAAAGACCCAGACCAACAATTAATTGATCCTATTTACAAGTATTGTGTGTACATATAAGTTGCCTACTAGTATTGTGTGTATCCAAAGCCTGATATATCTTATTTCTCTGTGCCATAGAGTCCCATTATTATTAAAAACCCATTAATGTTACTTAAAGTACTCAAACTCAGAAATCATATTGATCACCCCCCCAAACCCCATCCGTCTCATTGAGATAAGCCTTGGTCCATTATTGACTAACGTGAAACCCGCTGCCAGACATTTGGGAGTTCTATTTGACTCAGATCTGAGTGTTGCACCACAGATCAAACCAGTTGTCCAGTCCTGCTTTTATCAAATAAGAATCATTTCCAAAATAAAACCGATGCTTTCTCGAGACTCGACTCCTGTAGCTTCCTCCTGTCTGGCATGAACCAAAAGTCACTCTCTCACCTCCAACTAGTTCAGAACGCAGCAGCTCGGCTTCTTACTGGTTTTAACGGATGAGACCACATCACCCTGATCCTGCTTCTCTCCATCGGCTCCCCGTTCGATTTAGAATTGATTTTAAGATTTTACTACTTATAAGGTGCCTGGGTCTGGCACCAAGCTATATAGCTGAAACACTGACCCCATATGAGCCAGTTTGCAGCCTTAGATCCTCAGGTGGGGCCTTCTGGTCCTTCCAAAGTTGAGACTTAAATCTAAAGGTGACCGAGCTTTTGCCATCAGGACCCCTCGACTCTGTACCGACCTGCCTGAGGAGATAAAGCTGCAGAGTCAGTGACCTCTTTTATATCACTTCTTAAAACACATTTTATAGACTTGCTGTCATTTGAAGTCGTCTTTATATTGTATTTTATGAATTATAATTATTTGTATTTGTATTATTAATGTTTTTAAAACATTAATAGAAATATAAACAAAGTTATTATTATTATTATTATTATTAATGAGCCATGCTGTTGCACTGGGTGACATGTTCCTTCATTACCATGAACATGAACCACACTACAGTGTTTTTGACTGAAGCCCACATACGCTGTCCCGCTGCCAGAAATACTTTGCAGTGCATGAAATGTGTATTAACCCACCTCTGAAAATAATCCTGAACAAATATACATTTTCTCCTGTTTAAATAAAAGTAGTTAAAAAATAGCTTTTTACATTTACGCCTGCTGTAGGAACCAATGGGTGCCGCAGACGGGGTGGGGACGTCAGAAAGTATAGTTTTCATGAAATTTGCTGGCAATAAGAAACTAGAATTCAACCAGCCTTTTCCTTTAGATTTGCCTCTGTGGAACAGAAGAGTTCAGTTGGACTCTCGATTTCTGCTAATAACTGTAACAAAAAATACAAATTAATATATTCCTGAAAGGACCATTAATGCAATATTAGGTGGGAAGCAGCACTGAAGAGTTGCAGAAACACTGCGTCAACACATAAACACTTCCTGCTATAGTCTGTCTGTTTTGTGCCACTGGCATTCTTTACAGAGCCTAGCGAACGCCAGCAGTTGCCGCATTGAAGCTCTGTGCCGCTCATTCTCTCCCACTAATCACAAGGTTTTCAGCTGCAGCATTATGCTAACTTACACTGGAAAAGGGGAGGGGCCAAGGAGCTGCTTTGATAAGTCGAGCATGGCGAACATGAATGAGGCAGCGACAGGCGAGGCAAAACACACATTCTTTCCTCTCACAATGCTGAGCAGCACTTTTAATTAAACCTTATCCAACATGATGAATAATGCAACAGCTTCCTTGCAATCCACTGTCTCCTTTCTGTTGCTCACCACCCTGTGTTCAACCACCTCACCCACATGCATACATTAGGCAGAGGAATGGCAGAGATAAAAGACTGTGGTCGTTCTGCTGCACAACATAACAAATATGCAAAATGTTTTATAGTTTTGCCAACAGGGGAAAAGTGGTAGTGTCTAAATGAGCAGCAATGGTTTGGATTTTCTGATTGTGCAGTGTGCATAAAATGCTGTTTTGCTGCTTTGTTTAGAGCATGTCAGAAGTGAGTGGGAAGTATGTTGCACAAAGTTTACACATGTCGCTGTTCAGAAAGCACTCGCATCCATCTGAAAAGCAGGTATAACTTTGGAACTTGATTCAGCCTCTATTACAAGGGCTCAGTGTGAAGCTCATGGAGACAGTCCAACGTAATGTGTTCCCCGCTTTGAGAGAGACGGCCTTGCTGCATCAGACAAGAGCAGCCGCTGTGAAACACATCAGTCCCCCTGTTCTAAACTCATGGACACACGCCTAAAGGGATTGAGAGGGGGGTGGAGAAAGGGTGAGAGAGCTGGGAGGGAGAAGGAGGGGGCTGCCGGTCAGAGAGAAAGGCAGCAAAAGGGATATTCAGAGCATTGAGGAGTGAAAGGATTGTATGGGAGAGTGAACCCATTACAGGGCAGACAGGCTGGGGCATGGGAAGACATGGGGAGGGCTGCAGGGAGGTGCTGGGTTGTATTTAGCCCAGAGAGGATCTGCAAAAGGAGGTTTTCCAGGAAACCTTTGACCTCAGAGACACAACTGAACCCAGACAGGCCACAGTTAACTTAGAGGACTGCTGAAATGAAAGCTGCAATATATAACATGTTTAAACAGAATACATTGTGTCTCTAAGAACTGATGTGTTCTTGCATAATTATTCGGGTTGGAGTGTCAGTTCACCCAAATCACAAAGAAAGCACGTTTTCCCCACTATAGTCATGTCAGAGGAATAAAAGAGCCCATCAGGAATAAAAGTGACAATCACGTCGCAGAAATAGAAGTATGCTTACAGACACAGTGGCTAACAGGCTGAGAATCACTAAACAAAATACAGGTAAGCGAGATGAGCAACACCGAAGAAAACGCAGTGTCCATGACCAGCAGGATGAAGCCACTGTCAACAAGAAAGGTCACGCAACTTCAGTAGTTTGGAGATATTTTATGTATTATATGCTTTATGCAGTTTATAGAGAATGCTCAGTGTTCAGACAACAACAACAAGCAACTCCAATGAAGCATTTTGAGGAGAGCAGTAAGAGATAGAAGAGAGTGCAGAGAGATAGAAGAGGGATGGAGGGGGAAGACACATGGGACGCTTTTTGGAGAGGAATGTGTTGTTGCAGCAGAGCCAACCAGCCACGGCCGTGTGTTGTACCAGCCAGCCCCACAGCCCTGCACAGCCCCGATAAAGCTCTGCACTGTCAGATCAGTGCTATGCAGGAGCTGGTGGGGGGTACTTACTATGTTACTCTGAGAGGGCAACTGAAGGTCAGGGCTGAATGTAGTAGTATTTATCCATACAACCTTATTGTACAACATGGTTTTAATACATAAAATGTGAACACAATTATTCATTAAAAAAGAAGGCCAGAAAATCTTATGAGGGAAGGGGGAATGAAATACCGCGACATACCAGAAATGCTTTACTGATAATGAAATAATACATTTGCATAAAGGAAGTTGATGGAAACGTGCAGTGATTGACACCTCGTTTCGCTGAAATCTGGCCTAGCCTGAGCAACATTTTTTTTTTCTTAACTGCACTTCTGTTTTATGGCCTTCTCTTCTGTAAAACACTTGACGCATTTAATATCTTCGCTGTAAAGCATTTTGAACTGCATTTCCTGTATGAATGGTGCTATACAAATAAAGTTTATTATTATTATTATTATTATTATTATTAGTTCATACATAACTACACGGCCTCAAGGGAAAAAGTGTTTTAGTATTCATCAACAGTCAGCAAGTGAAGGCCAACCTATACACTTATCTCACTGCAGGGGCAGGTCGACGGAACACAACTTCAAAAGCGTGTCAGTAATCATAATATTTCCTTACAGTTGCTCTGAACAGGTCGAATGGCAGGGAAGCTTTCCCCCTGATATTCTTTAACACTCCTCCCTTTCATGCACTGACATTCATTTCTTGCCTTGCAGTGTGTTCCCCTGCAGTGTGGGCTCATGTATACTGGGCCCAGTGTTTCCATGCCACTCATATACAGGGCCGCAGTGTGGCGTTAACTGGCGAGTGTATCATTTGTGAGTCATGTCCAATTCGGATCGGGTCAGTCTCCTGCTGACTTCCTGCATCGGCTTGCTGATGATTGCTGGGAAAACAGTTCTGGCACCGTATCGTCACAAGACCCTCATGCTGGAGCCAACAACTAGCGCGAGACAGTGAAGAATTACTCTTTTCGTTTTGTACTGAAAGCTGTATCATTTCCTACCAAAGTATTCAACATAATGTTTCAGTGTTTCCCCAAGATATTTATTTGCATGGCATGGTGGAAAAAAACTATTTAGACGATCATGGGAAAGTCCCTGTTCCCATCTCAGGCAAATAAAACATTATAAAAGCCTTTAGAGTCAATTCAAGGCTGTTATCAAAATTACAATAAATACATCAGACGGCTAAAGTTCTAGAGCGGCTGAGAACATTTCCTCAACTTTACCTCGGTGGGAGCGCCTTACTGGACGTTCAAATGCAATATGGCACCATATTAAGAAAGAATAAGGGGCTGTCGGTGGGGGCATGTAGCTTTAGTTACCGGCCGGTTTGAGTGACAGATCCCTGATTCTGAAAGCTTGTCAGACACTAAAACACTGCACAGTGGTTATTAATATTATGAGACATTATTTTACAACTCTGGAAAGCAAACAGTAGAATTACATGTGTTCATGTTACAAAGTAATATACCAGGGATACGCACTTGATTATCGTCACATGGCAATGCAGCAAAAGTGGAGCTGAGTGAAACCTTTTTTGCTGTACGACATTGCGTTCTTTTGCTGAAGCCATCTACCCATGGGCCAAATCAATGGTCGTAGTATGAGGAGGTCTCATATTATAACTGAGCACTATTGTAATGGCACATTTAGACAGCAAGCGGTCTGCTCTGTTGTTTCCAACAGAATCACAGCAGCAGTCATACCCTGAATTAGGCAGCAGCGGAAGTGGCAGGCTAGCAATCTGTGGCACTTGCTGCCATAGATTACCATGGCAACCAAAAACAATCTGAGTAAAACAATGCAAGAGCTAGATTTTACTTGAGGCTGAGTTCTCTGAATTACCAACCAGCAGAATGAACATATCAGTTACCAAAGACAATCTTGAAGCAACATCAACTCCAAGTTTGATTATCTGGTCAGCAGACAATGTTTATGATGTTGGTTAGTTAAACTTGCTATATTAATGGTGTCATGTTTCTAGTGTAAGCTACAGTAAAAGCCACTCTATTAAACTACATGATGACATTAGAGTAGGTGAAGAGCAGCATCCTGCAGCATATGGTACAGGTCAGTTCAGGTCAGATCAGAGAGAGATAGAGGTAGTCACAGTGGCAGTAACCCTTTTGAGTTTGATGACCATGTGACCTTTCTGACTTTAGATTGCTGCTGCAAATAAGACCCTGCAAGTTAGAAATCAGCATGTTGTTTGCAACAAACATTAGAGTCTCTAGGAACCACTAGAGGGTCTTTGCAACAGTAGATACAGTATATACTGTATATATATAAATATTTGATACTGCAGCTACTACTATTTGGTGAACAGGCCCACACGCGTAACCACACAGGCACATGCTTGCACACACACTTCCCTCTTCACACAGGGACTCCTCAGTTTGTTCAGTCCACCTCAGCAGCTAATTGACACCCTTCAGACTGGCTTCTCAATTAGAGTTTTATGGAGAAATGTATACTGCTATGGTATATACAGAATCAATGGGCTCTGGAGGGAAAATCCCATTCCTGTAGACTGTGCATGATGGTCATACACGGCAGAAAGAGGCAAGGTCATTTTCTCAAAGGTAAAATGTCTTATATAATGAGAATCCAGAGGCTCTGCATATTAATTGGTCCTCTCATCTTCATACCTGTGTGTGTGCCTTTGTGTGGATATGGTCCATGTGTTTCTGACCTGCACGGGAGATAGCAAAGTGTGAAATGACCAACATATAAATGACCAGTTTATCAAACATAAATGAGAATTAGAAGATGGGGAAAAAACAAGACTGACTGCCATAAAAGGCTAAATAACTACTTGCGTTGGCTAACACAACAGTTAGCTTGTTGTAGCAGCCCTGAGGGGGGGCCTAAGCTAACGGCAAGAATGGATGTGAACTGGGGAGCACGGCAGCGGCAGGACGCAGCCGGGAAGAGGATGGAGAGCGCTGCTCTGCTGGCGCAGCCTCGGGCCTTGCTGCCTCAGCTGTCCAGGCTGGACCCGCAGTGGGACTATGGAGCAATGCCTTCTGCTATCATATTGAAAATGGTTAAATACATGGACAAGCCCTCATTGCACTTGTATGCCATGTACCCTACTAGATGCCCCCCCAGAACTGAAGTTTTGAGGTATATTTCTGTACAGTGATGAATGTGATGGAATCCCTACGCTCTACCACTATCATAGCACTGACGTAAAAACGTGCCACTGCAATCCAAGGTGGAGGTTATGTTGGAGGGGAGGAAGCAAGATACAGTCCATGCATAGAAATTGGGGCCGTCCTTCTCTGTATCCATCTGAGCTCAACTCATTATCCCACAATGCTTCAAATCGCAGACTGACAAAGTTAAACTCATTAGCAGTTTATTTGACACTAATTCACTCGGCGGTGATGAGAAGCTCCAGATCTGCTGCCGTAGAGAAGCTGTTGGCTGCGCCACATAAGAAAGAACCGGGTTTCCTTTGCTTTTTGGAGGCGCAAAAAAGGAAGGAGGTACATGTGCAATGCTCATTAGGGAGAGCCATATGGTGGAGGAATAAGGGGGAGAGGGGAAAAAAGTGGGAGATGGAGAGATAAGGCACTTCGTCTGCATCTCTGTATAACATCCTCTTTCTTTTGTTTTACAGCTGTTTGGCGGAATTTACCTTCCTGCTGTCATATCATTTTCTCCTCTTCTTTCAGTTTCTCAGTTTCTACGTTTTCCTCAGATGGGTGAATGTGCGCGGAAACTGAATGCAGTTTTCATTTCAACAAACAGCAGAGCATCCGACTAACTTCATGAATGAAAATTGCACCACCACAAACATACAGAAAGATATCAACAATCTACTTTCCATTACCATGACAACCTTCTTATGACGGGGGAAGGCTGTAGGGCTAAGAGAAAAACAGGAGTGTCACTTGAGGGAAGCTTACGATAATGGGAGTCTGAACTCCTCCTACATGTCAGTCTGATGGCATCTACTGCCTCCACTAATCAACAAATTGCACATGAAATCAATTCCTGCACCTCCCTGAGGTCTCCTCCCTCAACCCTCCTCTTCTGTCCTTTACCCCTTTTCTCCTGCTTTTGCTCGGCCTACTTTCCGTTTTGTCTTCATTCCTCCTCCTTTGTCCAGCTTCTTCCCCCCACTTCTCCTCCTCCCTCACCCCTCCTCCATTCCTGGCTTCGTCCTCTCATGTCCTGTCTTTGCTTCAAATCCCAGGACCTGATAACAAGTGGGAGAAGTTTGTAAGTTTGTACCCAGGGGAAGCCTTGAAGCAACCACAACCCTTCTCCAGCCCCCTCTTCCTATACCTTCCCACCAATTCAATTCAGTTTTATTTATATCATAGCAGAGGTATCTCATAGCACAAAGCTCCACCACATGTCTCTTCTTCTTCTCCTCTCTGCCTTCTTCTTTCTGTCCTGCCTAACTCTGCCTCTCTTCTGACTGTCTGATGGAGCGTGCTTCATCACAGGTGTAGGTTACTATTAGTTCTACTCCTACTACTACTTGAAGAGACTTGTGGAAAACCTACCCTAACCTAACATGCAGGAATTCATTTTCCCCAAAAAAAAACAAACAAAACCACTGCATAATTAGACCCCAACAGACGCTGACACAGATAAACACAGGCAGCGTGACGCACCACCAATCAACAAGCAGCCCGGTCAGAAACACCAGCAATATACACGTCACACTTTTAATCTACTTCAAACAATTACATTTTTCTACTGTGATGAGGATGATGATGATGATGATGATGATAATATGGTCAGAGCTGAACCAAAATGTGATCAGATCCATGCTATGAGATAACTGTTATGATATAGCGCTATAAAAATAAAATTGAATTGAATGAATAAACCAAGTTGAATCATACACTGCATCATGAGTCACATTTCCAAAGACAACACACATCACATTTCAGTCGGTTC